>BLSH010344648.1:229574-239754 GCA_018402905.1 Glandirana rugosa
TGTCCTCAGAGCAACAGCACAGACAGCAGTAGTAAAGTAATCTATCTCAGGATGCAGGATCAGGTCTTAAAATGGCTAAAATCTGTCCCTCACGCCGTCAGCTACCTTTCCCTATACTAACCCAAGGAGCATGTGACTGCAGCACTGTGACTCCAGCTTATAAAGAGGCTGGGTCACATGATGCACCGGCCAATCACAGCCATGCCATTAGTAGGCATGGCTGTGATGGCTTCTAAGGGCAAACCAGTGAAACGCTTGTTGATTGGCTGCCCTGCAGCTTCTCAACACGTGGAGTAAAATAGCAGAACCCCGGACCGAACCCGAACGATTTTTGAAATGTCCGGGTCCGGGTCCGTGCCACGGACACCCTAAAGTTCGGTACGGACCCGAACGTTACAGTCCGGGTTCGCTCAACACTAGTGAAGAGTACAAAGGCAAGTGTGTCTTGCCTTACAGTCAAGCATGGTGGTGGGAGTGTCATGGCCTGGGGCTGCATGAGTGCTGCCGGCACTGGGGAGTTACAGTTCATTGAGGGAACCATGAATGGCAAAATATACTGTAACATACTGAAGCAGAGCACCCCAAAAACACCTCCAAGACGACCACAGCCTTGCTAAAAAACCTGAGGCTAAAGGTGATGGACTGGCCAAGCATGTCTCCAGACCTAAACCCTATTGAGCATCTGTGGGGCATCCTCAAACGGAAGGTGGAGGAGCGCAAGGTCTCTAACTTCCACCAGCCCCGTGATGTCATCATGCAGGAGTTGAAGAGGGCTCCAGTGGCAACCTGTGAAGCTCTGGTGAACTCCATGCCCAAGGGGGCTAAGGCAGTCCTGGAAAATAATGGTGGCCACACAAAATGTTGACACTTTGGGCCCACTTTCGACATTTTCACTTTTGTTGCCAGTGGTTTAGACATTAATGGCTGTGTGTTGAGTTATTTTGAGTGGACAGCAAATTTACACTGTTATACAAGCTGTACACTGAATACTTTACATTGTAGCGTAATTTCTTCAGTGTTGTCACATGAAAAGATATAATAAAATATTTACAAAAATGTGAGGGGTGTACCCACTTTTGTGAGATACTGTGTGACCCCCCACTCCTTCAACCTCTCCAGCAATGCTGGCAGCACTCATGCGGCTACCTTCCCAAGACAACCTCTGGATATGACGCTGAGCATGTGCACTCAATTTCTTTGGTCGACCATGGCGAGGCCTGTTCTAAGTGGAACCTGTCCTGTTAAACCGCTGTATGATCTTGGCCACCATACTGCAGCTCAGTTTCAGGGTCTTGGCAATCTTCTCATAGCCTAGGCCATCTTTATGTAGAGCAACATTTTTTTCAGATCTTTAGAGAGTACTTTGCCATGAGGTGCCATGTTGAACTTCCAGTGACCTGTAGGAGAGAATGAGAGTGATAACACCAAATTTAACACACCTACTCCCCATTCACGCCTGAGACCTTGTAATGCTAATGAGTCACATGACCCTGGGGAGGGAAAATGGCTAATTGGGCCCAATTTGGACATTTTCACTTAGGGGTGTACTCACTTTTGTTGCTAGTGGTTTAGACATTAATGGCTGTGTGTTGAGTTATTTTGAGGGGACAGCAAATTTACACTGTTATACAAGCTGTACACTCACTACTTTGCATTGTATCAAAGTGTCATTTCTTCAGTGTTGTTACATGAAAAGATATAATAAAATATTTACAAAAATGTGAGGGGTGTACTCGCTTTTGTGAGGTACTGTATATACTTGATGCCTTATCCTTTATCAAACAGTTCCAGATCCAGCTTTCCTAAATAAAATTGCAAGGACAGTGTCCTGGGGTGGAAAAATGTTAATGTGCCTCATGTGCTCCATACGTGGCACCTGACAGTATCAATAAATATGACAATATCAATGTTGTTAACTTTGTTTTAGGAAATATGCTGTCTTCTTTACTCCATTTAAAAAAAGATACCCATACAAAGAATCACTTTTTCAAAGTACTTTAACCACTTGCCGACCGTGTAATGTAAATACACGGCCACAAGGTGGATCAATTGTTCTGGGAGGGTGTACTAGAACGTCCTCCCAGAATCGCAGTGCCGCGCACCCAGGAGCATCCGTGACCGATGGGTCCGTGAGACCCGGCGCATCACGGATCGCAGTAAATGGCTGCTCACAGCTGCCATTTACCACTTGATTGCTCCTTCAAATGATGGAGCAATCAGATGTAAACAAGCCGGTGGATATCGGGCTTGTCTCTCCCCTCTTCGTACTGATCGGTGCATTGTGAGAGGCAAGGGGGGAGAAATGAGAAGCAGTGGTGCTGTGGGCAGGATCTGAAGTGCCCACAGCACTGCTATGTGTCAGTCTGGAGCCCCATCCATCCATGCTCACCCATCCAGCATCACCCATCCAGCCTCATCCATCCAGCCTCATCCATGCTTACTCATCCATCACCCTTGCATCCGTGCTCACCCATCCATGCCCACCCATGCATCTGTGCTCACCTATGCACCTGTGCTCACCCATCCATGCTCACCCATCCGTGCTCACCCATGCATCCGTGTTCACCCATCTAGTCATACTCACCCATGCATCTGTGTTCACCCATAAAGTCATGGTCACCCATGCATCCGTGTTCACCCATCCAGCCATGCTCACCCATGCATCCGTGCTCACCCATCCAGCCATGCTCACCCATGCATCCGTGCTAACCCATCCAGCCTCATCCGTGCTCACCCATGCATCTATGCTCACCCATCTATCCATACTCAGCCATGCATCCGTGTTCAGCTATGCATCTGTGCTCTGCCATCCATCTGTGCTCACCCATGCATGCATGCTCACCCATGCATGCGTGCTCACCCATGCATCCGTACTCCTCCATCCATCTGTGCTCACCCATGCATCCGTGCTCACCCATCCATGCATGCTCACCCATGCATCCATGCTCACCCATCCATCTGTGCTCAGTCATCCCCAACCAAGGCTCATCCACCCCCATTTGTGCTCATTTATGTCTCATTCATGCTCATCCATACCACATCAGTTCTCATCAGTGACACATCCATGCCACTACAGTACCCATCTGTGACACTACAGCGCCCATCAGTGCCACTACAGCGCCCATCAGTGGCACTACAGTGCCTCACAATAGTGTAATAGGTAGTCAAATTAGATTTGAAATGTATGCTCCTAGAACTCCTGATGGTGTTCCCTGCATGTTGGGCCTCTGTATGTGGCCAGGCTGTGTAAAAGTGTCACACATGTGGTATGGCCATACTCAGGACGAGTAGCAGAATATATTTTAGCGTGTCATTTTTGCTAGGTAGATGCTGTGTGTTAGAAATATTGTATAAATGGACAACTTTGTGTAAAAAAAATGCGTTTTAATTTTCTTTCCACATTTTCCAAAAACGTGTGGAAAAAATGACATGTTCAAAAGACTCATTATGCCTCATAGAATATACATTGGGGTGTTTACATTCCAAAATGGGGTAATTTTTTGGGCGCTTCCATTGTCCTGTTGCTCCAGGACCTTCAAAAGTGCAAGAGGTAGTCAGGAAATTTATGTCCCTAGAACACCTGATGGTTCTCCCTGTATGTTGGTGCATATGGCCATGCTGTGTAAAAGTCTCACACATGTGGTATCTCCATACTCAGGTGGAGTAGTAGAATGTGTTTTGGAGTGTAATTTGTGGTATGCATACGCTGCTTGTGAGAAATAACCTTTTAATATGACAACTTTGTGAAAAAAAGCAGAAAAAACTCTTCTTTTTGCAAAGAATTGTGGGAAAAAATTACAACTTCAAAAAACTCGACATACCTCTTACTAAATACTTTGGACTGTCTACTTTCCAAAAAAGGGTAATTTGGGGGGTATTTGTACATTCCTGGCTTGTTAGGGGCTCAGGATTTGATATAGGCCGTCAGTGCATCAGGTGTGATCAATTTTCAGTGATTGGCAACATAGATTGTAGACTCTGACTCTATAACTTTCACAAAGACCAAATAATATACACTTATTTGGGTTATTTTTACCAAAGATATATAGCAGTATACATTTTGGCCAAAATTTATGAAGAAAAATTACTAATTTGTAAAATTTTATAACAGAAACTGAAAAAAATGCATTTTTTTACAAAATTTTCGGTCTTTTTCCATTTATAGCAGAAAAAATAAAAACCCCAATGGTGATTAAAAACCACTAAAAGAAAGCTCTATTTGTGTGGAAAGAAGGACAACAATTTCATATGAGTACAGTGTAGTATGACTGAGTAATTGTCATTCAAAATGTGAGAGTACTGAAAGCTGAAAATTGGTCTGGTTAGGAAGGGGGTGCCCTGTGGTTAAATGGTTAATTGGAATTATTTTAACCAGTTCCCTACCGAGTCAATGTAAAATGACATCCGCAAGGAACCTCCGTCGATCCGGGCGGACGTCATATGACGTCCACCGCTTCTCGCCGCTACTGCGGGCCCCCGGGGGCCCTCAGCATGGCGATCGGGGATCGGGCAAGTCCCTCAGGACATAGCTCCTTCCCTATCAGGGTAAAGAACCAATGAAATTGGCTTGTTACCACGTGACCGGCTGTGTCCAATCACAGCCGGTCACTACTGAGATGCGGTGATAGGGGCTGAGGCTTGTCCCTTGAACAAAGCCCAGCTCTGATCAGGGTAAAGAGCCAATGAAATTGGCTCTTTACCACGTGACCGGCTGTGTCCAATCACAGCCGGTCACATGATGTAAACAAACCATGGTAACGGGCTGTTACTGTGTTCTCCCTCTCACACACATATTGTGTGTGAGAATGAGATTGTGGTAACAGCCTGTTACCACTTAGTATACACACCAAGCACACTGATCCCCCCAGTAATAAAGAGGACCTGTCACCACCCCATCAAAGTACCTGTCACAGCCCTTCAGAGTACCTGTCACTTGCCCATCAAAGTACCTGAGTACCTGTCACCTGCCCATCAAAGTACCTGAGTACCTGTCACCTGTCCATCAAAGTACCCGAGTACCTGTCACCTGCCCATCAAAGTACCCGAGTACCTGTCACCTGCCCATCAGAGAACCTGAGTACCTGTCAACAGTCCATCTAAGTACCTGAGTACCTGTCACCAACCCATCAGAGTACCTGAGTACCAGTCACCAGCCTATCAGAGTAACCGAGTACCTGTCACCTGCCCATCTGAGTACCCGAGTACCTGTCACCAGCCCATCAGAGTACCCGAGTCCCTTTCACCAGCCCATCTGAGTACCTGAGTACCTGTCACCAACCCATCAGAGTACCCAAGTACCTGTCACCAGCCCATATGAGTACTGGAGTACCTGTCACCAACCCATCAGAGTACCCAAGCACCTGTCACCAACCCATCTGAGTACCCGAGTACCTGTCACCAGCCCATCAGAGTACCCGAGTTCCTGTCACCAGCCCATCAAAGTTCCCAAGAACCTGTCACCAACCCATCAAAGTGCCTGAATACCTGTCACCAGCCCATCAGAGTACCTGTCTTCTGCCCATCAGAGTACCTGAGTACCTGTCACCAACCCATCAAAGTACCCAAGTACCTGTCACCAGCCCATCAGAGTACCCAAGCACCTGTCAACAGACCATCAGAGTACCTGATTACCTGTCACCAGACCATCAGCGTACCCGAGTACCTATCACCAGCCCTTCTACGTACCCGAGTACCTGTCACCTGCCTATCAGAGTAGCCGAGTACCTGTCACCAGCCCATCAGAGCACCTGAGTAACTGTCACCTGCTCATCAGAATACCCGAGTACCTATCACCAGCCCACCAAAGTACCTGAGTACCTGTCACCTGCCCATCAGAGTACCCGAGTACCTGTGACCAGACCATCAGCGTACCCGAGTACCTATCACCTGCCCATCTGATTACCCGAGTACCTGTCACCAGCCCATCAGAGTACCCAAGTACCTGTCACCAGCCCATCAGATTACCCGAGTACCTGTCACCTGCCCAACAGTGTACCCGACTACCTGTCACCAGCCCATCAGAGTACCCGAGTACCTGTCACCAGCCCATCAGAGTACCCGAGTACCTGTCACCAGCCCATATGAGTACTGGAGTACCTGTCACCAGCCCATATGAGCACTGGAGTACCTGTCACCAACCCATCAGAGTACTCGAGTACCTGTCACCAGCCCATCAGAGTACCTGAGTACCTGTCACCAACCTATCAAAGTACCGAAGAACCTGTCACCAACCCATCAAAGTACCCGAATACCTGTCACCAGCCCCTCAGAGTACCTGTCACCAACTCATCAAAGTACCCAAGTACCTGTCACAAGCCCATCAGAGTACCCGAGTGCCTGTCACCAACCTATCTGAGTACCCGAGTACCTGTCACCAACCCATCAGAGTACCTGAGTATCTGTCACCAACCCATCAAAGTACCCAAGTACTTGTCACCAGCCCATCAGAGTACCCGAGTACCTGTCACCAGCCCATCTGAGTACCCGAGTACCTGTCACCAGTCCAGAGTACCCGAGTACCTGTCACCAGTAGAGTTGAGCAGACACCTGGATGTTCAGGTTCGACGGGTTCAGCCGAACTTCGTGAAAAAGTCCGGGTTCGGTACCGAACTTGACCCGAACTTGACACCGGACCCCAAACCCCATTGAAGTCAATGGGGACCCAAAATTTCTGGCACAAAAATGGCTGTAAAAAAGTCCTGGCAAGTGCTAGAGGGCTGCAAAAGCAGTAGGCGATGATTTTAGAACAATAATCTGTCCCTTACAGCAACAGCAGGAACCTGACCCTATAGGAGTAGGCGATGATTTTAGAACAATAATCTGTCCCTTACAGCAACAGCAGGAACCCGACCCTATAGGAGTAGGCGATGATTTCAGAACAATAATCTGCCCCTTACAGCAACAGCAGGAACCTGACCCTATAGGAGTAGGCGATAATTTTAGAACAATAATCTGTCCCTTACAGCAACAGCAGGAACCTGGCCCTGATTTTAGAACAATAATCTGTCCCTTACAGCAACAGCAGGAACCTGACCCTATAGGAGTAGGCGATGATTTTAGAACAATAATCTGTCCCTTACAGCAACAGCGGGAATCTGACCCTATAGAACTAGGAAATGATTTTAGAACAATAATCTGTCCCTCAAAGCAGTAGACTCTACCTAGTCCAGTATCAGATCTTTCTGTAATGCAGGATGAGATGCTATTAGATCTGCAATCTGTCCCTAAAAGCATGAGTAGTAAACTCTACCTAGTCAAGAATCAGATTGTTCTGTAATGCAGGATGAGATCTGCAATCTGTCCCTCAAAGCCGTAGTAGTAGTAATCTCTACCTAGTCCACAATCAGATCATTCTGTAATTCAGGATGAGATGTTATTATATCTGCAATCTGTCCCTCACTAGCCTGAGAGCATGTGACATGCAGCACTACGTGACTCCAGCTTATACAGAGGCTGGGTCACATGATGCACTGGCCAATCACAGCCATGCCATTAGTAGGCATGGCTGTGATGGCTTCTAAGGGCAAACCAGTGAAACGCTTGTTGATTGGCTGCCCTGCAGCTATTCAACTGGTGGGATCAAATACCCGAACCCGAACCCAACGTTTTTTTCAAATGTCCGGGTTCGGGTCCGGGTCACGGACACCCCAAAGTTCGGTACGGACCCAAACTTTACAGTTCGGGTTTGCTCAACTCTAGTCCCCAGCCCATCAGAGCACCTGAGTACCTGTCACCCGCTCATCAGAATACCCGAGTACCTATCACTAGCCCTACAAAGTACCCGAGTACCTGTCACCTGCCCATCAGAGTACCTGAGTACCTGTTACCAGACCATCAGCGTACCCGAGTACCTATCACCTGCCCATCTGAGTACCTGAGTACCTGTCACCAGCCCATCAGAGTACCCAAGTACCTGTCACCAGCCCAACAGAGTACCCAAGTACCTGTAATCAGCCCATCAGACTACCCGAGTACCTGTCACCAGCCCATCAGAGTACCAGAGTACCTGTCACCTGCCCATCAGATTACCCGAGTACCTGTCACCAACCCATCTGAGTAACCGAGTACCTATCTGCAGCCCATCAGAGTACCCAAGTACCTTTTACCAGTACATCAGATTACCCAAGTACCTGTCTCCAGCCCATCAGAGTACCAGAGCACCTATCTGCAGCCCATCAGAGTACCTGAGTGCCTATCTGCAGCCCATCAGAGTACCCGAGTACCTATCTGCAGCCCATGCCTCATAGAATATACCTCGGGTGTTTGCTTTCCAAAATGGAGTCATTTTGTGGGTAATTCCTCTGTCCTGGTGCTCCAGGGCCTTCAAAAGTGTGATGAATGAAGTGATTGTAGCTGTATTAGTGCAATTGTGCCAGAGAAAATTGAGTACTGTCCGTGATACTTTTTTTATGTGCACGAACATACAATTTTTCAGGACAAGCAGTTTTCTCTGATAGGAGTGAATGACATTTTATGTGTAATTTATGCTCCTAGAACACCTGACAGTGCTCTCTGCATGTTGGGCCTCTCTATGTGGCCAGGCTGTGTAAAAGTCTCACATATGTGGTATTGCCATACTCGGGACAAGTAGCAGAATATATTTTGGGGGTTCATTTTTGCTATGTACATGCTATGTGTTAGAAATATTTTATTAATTGACCACTTTGTGTAAAAATAAAAGCGTTTTCATTTTCTTTCCATGTTTTTCGAAGACTTGTGGAAAAAAATTAACCATTCAAAAGACTCATAATGCCTCATAGAATATACGTTGGTGAGTTTTCTTTCCAAAATGGGGTCATTTTGTGGGTAATTCTATTGTCCTGGTGCTCCAGGGCCTTCAAAAGTGTAATAGGTCGTTAGGAAATTAGATGTGAACTTTCTACTCCTAGAATGCCTGACGGTGCTCCCTGCATGTTGGACCTCTCTATGTGGCCAGGCTGTGTAAAAGACTCACACATGTGGTATTGCCATACTAGGGACAAGAAGTCAAATATATTTTGGAGGGTTATTTTTGCTATATACATGCTATGTGTTCGAAATATCATATAAATTGACCACTTTGTGAAAAAAAAAAAGTTTTCGTTTTTGTTTCACGTTTTCTGAAGACTTGTTGAAAAAAATTAACCATACAAAAGACTCATAATGCCTCATAGAATATACGTTGGGATGTTTGCTTTCCAAAATGGGGTCATTTTGAGGGTAATTCTATTGTCCTGGTGCTGCAGGGCCTTCAAAATTGTAATAGGTGGTTAGGAAAGCATATGTGTAATTTATGCTTCTAGAATGCCTGATGGTGCTCCCTGCATTTTGGACCTTTCTATATGGCCAGGCTGTGTAAAAGTCTCACACATGTGGTATCACCATACTCGGGATGAGTAGCAGAATATATTTTGGGGGTAATTTTTGCTATGTACATGCTATGTGTTAGATATATCTTAGAAATTGACCACTTTGTGTAAAAATAAAAGCGTTTTCATTTTCTTTCCACGTTTTTCAAAAACTTGTGGAAAAAAATGAACCATTCAAAAGACTGATAATGCCTCATAGAATATACGTTGGGGTGTTTGCTTTGCAAAATGGGGACATTTTGTGGGTAATTCCATTGTCCTGGTGCTCCAGGGCCTTCAAAAGTGTAATAGGTCGTTAGGAAATTAGATGTGAAATTTTTACTCCTAGAATGCATGACAGTGCTCCCTGCATGTTGGACCTCTCTATGTGGCCAGGCTGTGAAAAAGTCTCACACATGTGGTATCGCTATTAGAGTTGAGCGAACTTCTAGAAGTCCGGGTTCTGCTGGTTCGGCCGAACTTCGGGGCAAAGTCCGGGTTCGGGTCCGGACAGAACCCGAACTTTGTCCCGGACCCCGGCCGGCTTGGTCGTCTTGGGCCTGAAGATCTTCAAGCGAGTTGAGATTATCGCTATGGTGTACACACTCTGAAAAAGTGTCGGACCGGTGTATCTCTCCAGGTTGTACGTCCCTCGTGACAGTACGTAAGATCCTCATTTTTAAAGTGTAGATTAAAGGATTGCTGGATAATGTGAAAACTTCCGGGACCTCGTGGTCCTGTTACCTTAATGGGTGTTTTACAGGGGTAAAACGTTTCGTTTGTGGGGTTGCATATAAGATACTCCGTAATAGTCAGAAAACTTACCAAGTAAAAAAAGGTGTTCAAAAACTTTT
>BLSH010344648.1:307879-322070 GCA_018402905.1 Glandirana rugosa
CGACGGGGTCCGACACAGGCTCGAGGTCGTAGCTTTAAGTCGCCGTATCAGGAGGTGACCCGCTGCCGGGACGACCTCCAACACGTCTCATCGAAGACGTCACCGTCGGTTCACCCCCAGAAGTATGTCGACGCGGTACCGGACCTTCTTCCGACGTCGCCATCGTTGAAGCCCCCGTAAAACGAGGGTATCAGACTCTCGGGTATGGACCCCAGGTGGGACGTTTTTCCTTTACTATTTAGGCTGGAAGTACGAAAGGTCCCTCAGGTCCCGCTGCCGGATAAGTTCTCCGGGGACCGACGCAAGTTCCGGGTCTTCCGGAGTGCGTGCGATTTATACCTGGGACTGCAGCAACGCACGTTCTCCCTGGAAAGCATGAAGGTCGGATTTATCATTTCCTTTTTGCAGGGTGGACCCCAGGTATGGGCTCTCAGACTATGGGAGCAAAATGCCCCCGAAGTTGCTACCGCTGCAGCCTTCTTCCAGGCCATGGCGCAGCTGTATGAAGACCCCCACTTGGCTGCCACTGCAGAAGCTACTCTGCACAACCTCCAGCAGGGCCGTCGCCCAGTGGAGGACTATGCCGCTGAATTTCGATGCTGGAGCTCGGACACAGCCTGGGGCAGCGCGGCTCTCCTGTTTCAGTTCCGTATGGGTCTTTCGGAACCTCTGAAGGATGAGCTGGCACGAGTGGGGATCCCTAAAACCCTGGAGGAGCTGATCACCCTGGCCATCTCCATCGATCGGCGCCTCAGAGAGCGCCGCGCCGAAAGGTCTTCTGGGCAGTTACGCCCTACCTGGATGCTTCCTCGGGTTCCCAGCTACCCGACACCGCCTCCCTTTCACCCAACATCCTCCTCCTCCTCTCCGCAGGACGTCGCTGAACCCATGCAGATTGGACTGCTTCAGCCTTCCCTCAGCTCCGAGGAAAGACAGCGTCGGTTCCAGCTGAACCTTTGCCTTTACTGCGGAGAACCCAGCCACATGGTCAGGGCATGTCACGCGAAGGGCGGTAAGTGCTTGACCACTGTCTCCAATGACCTGACTAAGTCTTCTGCTCATCTCACCCTGTTCCTGTCTTTACAGCTTCCCGGAGGGACTATCACGGTGCCAGCAATCCTTGACTCCGGGGCGTGCAGTTGTTTTATCGACTTGGATTTTGCTACACAACACCACGTTCCCCTGCAACCCAAGGCACATAAACTGGTGATCCGCTTGGCCGACGGGTCGCCCATTAAATCCGGGACTGTTACGCATGAGACGGTCCCTCTTCTCTGCTGCACCGTGGATGGTCACCAGGAACGTCTGCGGCTGGATGCCATTGCATCTCCTCTCTGCCCCATCATCCTGGGATTACCTTGGTTCCAGACACATAACCCCAGCATTGACTGGACCACCGGAGTCGTCCACTTCCAGTCACTCTACTGCCGCCATAATTGCCTGAGTCCCAGAGACGGAACTGTTCCTTCACTCCTCAGCCTGGAATCCGACACTGAACCTGACATTCAGACTCTCCTCCCGCAGGCTTACCATTCATTCCTGGATGTTTTTTAGCAAGAAGGGGGGCTGACAAGCTTCCGCCGCATAGGCCCTACGATTGCCCTATCAACCTGCTGCCCGGGGCTGAAGTGCCTTTTGGGAGGATTTCCCCTCTCTCCGAGCCTGAACTAGCGGCTCTTAAATCGTACCTGGATGAAAACATCAAGAAGGGGTTTATCAGACCGTCCATGTCTCCGGCTGGAGCCGGTATCTTCTTTGTACAGAAGAAAGATCACTCGCTCCGGCCATGCGTAGACTACAGGCAGCTTAACCGGGTAACTATTAAAAACCGGTACCCGCTACCCTTGGTTCCGGAACTTTTCCAGCGGCTGGGGTCGGCAACCATCTTCACGAAACTTGACCTACGTGGGGCATACAACCTCATCCGTATTAGAGAAGGAGAAGAGTGGAAGACCGCTTTCCGCACTCGTTTTGGGCATTACGAATATTTGGTGATGCCCTTCGGCCTTTGTAATGCCCCAGCAACATTCCAGCACTTCGTCAATGACGTGTTCCGAGACTTCCTGGACCTCTTTGTGATAATATATCTGGATGACACCCTGGTCTTCTCTGCTTCCCTGGAGGAACACCACAGGCATGTCACCAAGGTTCTGGGGCGACTCCGGCAGCACGGCTTGTATGCCAAAGTGGAAAAGTGCTCCTTCGAACAGCCTAGCATACATTTCCTGGGATTGATTATCTCCACAACAGGCATTCATATGGATCCCCAAAAGGTCTCCACTATCTTGGAATGGCCCGCACCAACAGACCGAAAAGGGGTTCAGAGGTTTGTGGGCTTTGCAAACTTTTATAGGAAGTTCATAAAGGGATTTTCTGCCATTGTGGAGCCTATCACTCGCTTGACCAAGCAGAACACCCGATTCCGGTGGTCCCCCGAGGCTCAGCACGCCTTTCAGAGACTCAAGTCCCTTTTCACTTCGGCTCCCATCCTGAAACACCTGGACCCAGCTTTGCCATACGTCCTTGAGGTGGACGCATCGGAAACCGCAGTAGGGGCTATTCTGTCCCAGCGTCAGGGTATCAAGGCCCTGCTTCACCCAGTAGCCTTCTTCTCCAGAAAACTAACCGCACCAGAGCAGAATTATGGCGTGGGAGACAGAGAGCTACTGGTCATCAAATCGGCTCTAGAGGAATGGCGGTACTTACTGGAAGGGGCTTCTCATCCTGTCCTCATCTTCACGGATCATAAGAACCTGGAGTACCTCCGAACAGCAAAGAGGCTAAGACCTCGGCAAGCCTGTTGGGCACTGTTCTTCTCCAGGTTCCACTTCCATTTGACATACCGCCCAGGGTCGAAGAATGGCAAGCCCGATGCCCTGTCCCGGATTTTCTCGGAGCCAGGAAGTACTGTTCCACCTGACACCATACTGCCGGCACGGAATTTCCTTCTGTCCGATGAGGACTTTCTTTCCCAACTCCGTCGGGTTCTGGCCGGTTCCACTGCCGACAGAGACCCCCGACTGACTGTTAGAGATGGACTATGGTGGCTAGGGCAGAAAATGTTTATCCCAACAAGTCTACGCCTTAGGATCTGGGGTCGGTGCCACGATCATAAACTGGCCGGTCACTTTGGTGCTCGAAAGACCGCAGAGCTCATCTCTCGGTCATTCTGATGGCCCAACATTACCGAGGACTGCAGGAAATATGTTGGGGCCTGTCCTGTCTGTGCCAGGCTCTCCCCATACCTGAGCGCCCGTGGTCGCAACTGGCGATGGACTTCATTGTGGAACTTCCCCCGTCTGAAGGCTTTACGACCATCTTCGTCATAGTGGACCGAATGACGACGATGGCACACTTCATCCCCATGAAGGGGACCCCCTCTGCGGCCGAAACGGCCAACACCTTTATAAGAGAAGTCGTGCGACTTCATGGAGTGCCCAGCAATATAGTGTCTGGCCGGGGGGTCCAGTTCACGTCCAGGTTTTGGAGAGCCCTATGTTCTGGCTTAGAGATTAAGCTCGCATTTTCGTCCGCTTACCACCCGCAGACAAACGGCCAGACGGAAAGGACGAATCAAACCCTGGAACAATATTTGCGCTGCTTTGCTTCTTTTTCTCAGAAAGATTGGGTTGCACTGCTGCCGGTGGCCGAATTTGCCTACAATAACACCATTCACTCGGCCACCCAGCAGTCCCCAAACTGGGCTAACTATGGATTCCACCCTACATTCCTGCCCAACCTGAGTCCGGAAAGTTCCGTCCCAGCAGCGCAAGATATCACCAGCTTCCTCTGATCCAACTGCAAGACTCTACAGGAGACACTACCGAAGTCTCAGGAATCTAACAAGGAGGCTTACGATAAAAGGAGGCGGGGGGAGCTGGAGCTCCAACCGGGCAATCGTGTCTGGCTATCCACCAGAAATCTAAAGCTGGCCTGCCCTTCAAAAAAGTTGGGACCAAGATTTCTGGGGCCCTTCCCGGTTAAGAGGAGGATAAACCGGGTGGCATTTGAATTGGACCTCCCGCCATCCCTGCGGATCCATCCGGTTTTTCATGTATCCCTACTGAAACCCAAGGTCCTCGACCCCTTCTCGGGTCGTAAGGTGGGCCCACCGGATCCAATCTTGGTCAATGGAGAGGAGGAGTACGAGGTGGAAGCCATCTTAAACAGCCGTTGGAGAGCTGGGGGGACCCAGTATCTAATCAAATGGAAGGGATTTGGTCCAGAGGAGAACTCCTGGGAGCCTGAGGAGAACATCCACGCCCCCGGACTGATCCAGGCCTTCAAGAAAAATCGCCAGGGTGGTGATACCCGGTGAGGCATCCGGAGGCTGCCCCTTGGGGGGGGAGCAATGTTAGGAAAGGAACATTTTCGCTAAAATGTGTTGTTTCCGCGGTGGTGCGCACGCCGGAAACTGTGCAAAATGGGGCTTTTTAAACCTGGAGAGTCCATCAGCAAGTGCTGCTCGTTCTACAGCGTTCCTGACCTGTAAGCCTCAGCTCCTGATACCTGTTCCTGTGTTTGCTCTGCCTCCTGTTGACCCAGCTTGTCCTGACCTGCTGTTCTGCTACCTGCACCGACCCCGGCTATCCACGACCATCCGATTGTCTGCTCCCTTGTACCTCTGCTGCCCGCCTGTTAAACGTACCTTGTTTGGACTCTGACTACCCGTTTGCCTGATCCTCTTGTACCTTCCTGCCTGCCTGTTGCCGACCCAGCCTGTACGACCATCCTTCTACCTGCACGTCTTCTGGAGCCTCACTACATCATTGGTGACCCTCCAGCCCTCGTGCCATCCCGCACTCTTGGGCCTCTGTCTACACTACCAGGGGTCTTTGAATCGGGTGCGCAAGAGCGGTTGTTCCCTGCACAAGACAGACTCCACCACCAGGTACGTGACAGTCTTGGAGGGATGTAATCATTTCTGAGTTCTGATTAACCCGTTCCACTGTGCCATCTACCTTGAATTCAATGGTCTCCAGCCTTTCCCCAATGTTATGGAAATCATCTTTCAGCTCCATTGTAATCATGAAGCACGCTTTCATGAACTCTTGCTGCAATAGTGCGGAGAATCTAGCCAACAAGGCCGCGTCACCAGGGTAGGCTGCCGGTGGCTGAGATGGGGCTATTGCAGAGCTAGCCTGGCTTAGAGTATACTCTGCCATTTCCTCCATTTACCTGTCTAGTGAGGAGGCAGGGGACATGGCATAAGCTAGTCCCTCTCCCTGAAATCCCAAGATGGGGGAGGATCTGGATGGGTCACCTTCATGTGACAGTGTTAACCCCTCCTGTGACTGACTGGCATCCGATCCCTCATAGGAGACGCTGATGTGCTTGGAGAGACTGCTGCCGCTTGTGGGGAGGTTGGAGGCTGCGGTGATGGCTGGTGCTGCGAGGCCACCGGACCTTCCTTCTTCTTCTGGCCGTGCTCCATCTTGGGAGGAGGCCTCGTGTGCAGCTGGAAGCGTGCGCTCTGGTCGGACCGCTGTGGTGTAGCGCAGTGGATTTCTTTTGGTTAGTCCAGCTGTCCGCAGCTGTATAGTCCGGTCCCCCGTCCGATAAGAAGCTGTCTGCAACTGCAATGCTGGTTCTATGCTGTGGAAGCTCGTGGCATGAGGAGCTCGGTCAGACCATGTCCGCTCCGGACGCCTCACGCATGCGCACTCCAACTGTATATATTTTAAGACACCACGTGTACTATATACCGCACACCGCTGAATGCACCAATATATAGTGTACACTCAATACGCTGTGTGTATATATGTATATAAATATATACCAGGCTTTATATATTTTAATACACCACGTCAAGTGTACTATATACCGTATGTACACCCCAAATGCACTGATATATAGTGTACACTCAATACACTGTGTGTTTGTGTGTATATATATATATATATATATATATATACCAGTCTGTAGTCTGTATATATTTTAATACACAGTATCAAGTGTACTGTACCATATGTACACCCTGAATGCACTGATATATAGTGTACACTGCATATATGTGTATATATATATATATATATATATACACTAGACTGTATATATACAGTATCTAACAAAAGTGAGTACACCCCTCACATTTTTGTAAATATTTTATTTGGCCTTCCTGACATGACATTTAACACTGCACTACACTGTACTCTATACCGTATACCCCCGAATGCACTGATATATAGTGTACACTCAATACGCTGTGTGTATATCTGTATACACTAGACTGCATATATTTTAAGACACCACGTCAAGTAGTGTGCTATATACCGTACAACCCCGAATGCACTGATATATAGTGTACACTCAATACGCTGTGTGTATATATATATATATATATATATATACATACACACACTAGACAGTATATATTTTAAGACACAACGTGTACTATATACCGTACACCACCAAATGCACTGATATATAGTGCACACTCCATATGCTGTATGTATGTATATATATATATATATATACCAGGCTGTATATATTTTAATACACCACGTCAAGTGTACTATATACTGTATGTACACCCCGAATGCACTGTGTATATAGTGTACACTCAATACGTTGTGTGTGTGTGTGTGTATGTATATATATATATATATATATATATATATATATATACATATATATATATATGCACCAGTCTGAATATATTTTAATACAGCGTGTCAAGTGTACTGTACCGTATGTACACCCCGAATGCACTGATATATAGTGTACACTGCGTATATGTATATAAATATATATATATACTAGACTGTATATATACAGTATCTCAAAAAAGTGATTACACCCCTCACATTTTTGTAAATATTTTATTATATCTTTTCATGTAACAACACTGAAGAAATTATACTTTGCTACTATGTAAAGTAGTGAGAGTACAGCTTGTATAACAGTGCAAATGTGTTGTCCCCTCACACAGCCATGTCTAAACTACTGGCAACAAAAGTGAGTACACCCCTAAGTGAAAATATCCAAATTGGGACCAATTAGCCATTTTCTCTCCCCGGTGTCATGTGACTCTTTCGTGTTACAAGGTCTCAGGTGTGAATGGGGAACAGCTGATAAAAGAGAATACCGCGCTAAAGTCCAAAACACAGAGCAGCTAGCACAGCATAGAACGTAAATGCAATGGATAATCAAAGGGTAAATGGTAAAAAAAAGTGTATAATGAAAAAGGGAGTTCTAAGAATCCACCACAAATGATACATTGTAACATACAGTTGTAGAAATTTTATTAGGATGTGTTAATTATGTATTGTCACAGTGTCTCCCAGTGTCGGTTTACCAGTATTCGCTGTGTATAGCAAATATGGCTTTAACCGATATTGAGGAAAGGCCACTTACAGTGGAAACCTTCCATTAATTGGTAACTGTTCCCTTACCCACCTGATCATCCCAGCCGGCAGGCGCTCTGAGTGGTTAATGCTGGAGCTAACACTGGTCCAGATCTTTGAGGTGTGATACACGTTCCATGGCGCAGGCATATTACCGTCAACCGGGGTGCCCCTGTATTATGTGCAGATTAATCCACTTGACAGGGATATGCTATTTTTCTTTGTGCATAATTTAACCTTTAATGGAACAATAGTATAATCACTATTAAATATAGTTCTATGAACTATATTACATAGGATTCATTGTAATGGTAGAGTTGGCTTTGCATGCGTGGGGTTTGGCGGGACAGCCTCTGTGAGGTAATGTGTTGGTTTCAATGGGAGCCATGTATTGTATCGTTTGAATATAAACAAGTGTGTCATTGGTTGTTATTTTGTATTAAGCTGCTGTCATGTGACTGTGCCTTGGAGGCTGATTGGCTGATTGTGAAGCCACCAAGCCCCATTGTTACCCCTGTTTCATCCATATAAAATAAAGAAACTCCGACTGGTTTGCAGGACTGATTTCAGAGCGACCATGTGAATACAGCTTAGTGTGTCTGTGTTATACTTGGTTTAGCATGAGTGCATTCAAAATGCGTTATGCAAAAGAGCTGAAAAGTGCGCATATTAGCGCAATAGAAATATAATGCACACAGCGTATTATAATATCCTTCACAGAAAATGGCGAGCCAGGAATTTTTGGAGCCCACAATATTTCCTTCACAGCGGACCGAGAGGAGGAAGCAATCCGGAACAGGACAACAAAACAGCCAGCTATTGGTAAGGCCAATTTTATTTCAGCGTTTGAAATCTTTTGCTGTCCTGACTCCAGGATTTCATTTTCTCTGCCCGCTGTGTCAGGTAAATTCTGCTTTGCAAAATAACCGTTTTTTCCTCTTTTTTGCATAATGGCAGGTTTTAATTGTATGTTATCATTGTAGTTAGGTCTATTGATTAGGAAGATAACCTATACTTGTCCTCTATAGGTCCTAGTCAATACACCTAAAGTGAGTTATATGAATATGCTTTGCTTTGAGTAGGAGTATGCTTTGAGTGCGTGATCAGTGTCAGTGTTGTGCTTAGTAATTGTGTGTTTTATGTTGTAATTTTGGCGGTATTCGTTTAAGTGTTCGTTTGGTGTCTCATATTGTATAGTCAGTTTGTAAAGGGAGACATTTCAGTTTGTGCTGCTTTTGGTGGGAATGGCAACTGAATTTCCGTTGGTATTTACCACCATTTTGTTGTAAAATTGTTACAACTTCAATTTTGTTTCTGCTGAACTTTGGTTCTGGTTGAAGTTATTTTGCATTTGGACCGAATTTCAGCATTTTGTGAAATTAAGTCATCTTTTGTAGGAATTACAGTTTCTGGCTTTAATTGCTTTGTTTTTGGGCAGTATATCCGTCTCAAGTGAAAACAGTCTGTTTTTGTACTGTATTCTATTTCCAGTAGAATCATTTTGGTTTTTATGTTTAATTTGTTATGGAGTCTCATAATGTAAATCAATTTTTGGTAGAGACAGTCAATAGACTGTTGTTAGATGGCTATTCATCTCTAAGTGTGAAACCGAGTTAACATTACAGTGTATATAGGTCTTTTTGTACTGTGTTTGCTGACGGATCGTGCCATTTGGTATAGTTTAGACACAGTATTGTAATTGTAAAGAGATTTTGTGCTTTTGACACTGTAATTCAACTCTGGTTCTGTCTGTTTATAGCACAACTCATTTGTTAGTGAAACTGGTGGTTGTTTTAGACGCTAAGGTTTGAGAAGAACATAGACATCCCGGTTTTGTACTGAGTTTTCTAGTGGCGAATGGCGCCGTGCAACTGAAAATCAGTATTCAGTGAGGTTAGTTAATTTCTACACTGTATTTCAAATCCGGTTGATAAATTCTGTCTTATGCGTTTTTAGTGTTATCTTTTGTTCTAACACCAAAGTCCACGTGTTTGCTCTATCGTTTGTTTGTGCCTTATATTTTACTGTGGTTCTCAGTGCAGCCATTTTGTTCCCCTCACGTGTTTAGCGTCATTTTCTTCTGATACTGAGGGCCACGAGGTTGTAATATTACTCCACTTTGTGTTGTGGTGATTGAAACCCATGTGGTGTAGTCGCCATCGTGTGTCTTGTCGCCATCTTGGTGTAGTAACAAAGAACCACATGGCTGAGATGCCATTTTGAATTCACTCACATCATCATTTTTTTTTTTAGGTTTTCATGTTTAACTGTTTTTACACTTTTGTTTAGAAAAGGCAACTTTTTATAAGAGTCATTACGTGATTTTGTGTACTGAAGGTCGTTTTTGAACAGAGTCTCTCCATTTTTAGTTGAAATCCAGTATTGAGGGATGTTTTTACAGGATTTTTGCATCTGTTTTAGCCAGCCTTGTTTAACTTGTTCAGATTTAGCATCTTTATACAATTCATCTGTTGTCATTTTTTATCCTTGTTTTTGGATATAGCGGTTTTGTTTTTATAATTTTTTCAGTTTTATGTAGGCATTTCATTTTAAGCAGCTTTTTCACATTTCTGTCCAATTTTTGTTGTATAACCATTGCTTATCAATGATAGATTACAGTGTGGAGTATAACTGATCCATTCTTGTATTGGATTCAGGTTTTGATTAAAATCAGGTTTGTTTTGTGCTAGTTTGCTGTTAGTGTTACAGGAATAGTGTTTGCTATGTAGTTTGTGTTCCAGGTAGAGACATTATACTTTTCAGTGTGTAATCAGTAACCTGCATCTCCATTTTTTTTAGTATAACATCAAGGAATAGGCTGAAGCCAAGGTTTGTATAGTGAGGATTTAATTGTACTTCTGTGGCTATTTGGCTGCACGGGTTAGGTTGAAACAAACGTGTCTACTTTGGGCCGGTTTACGTGGAAAAACATAGACCTACGTTAAAACGTCTAAGGAGAAAGCGGCACGCTTGTTTCAGCCCTCAACGTGTGAGGAGCAGATTCTGAAACCCGCCCCACGTGTAACTGTGTCAGTACCGGGGGTGGGGAGCGAGTGGTAGTTGCTGAACTGCATAGTCGTACAAATCCACCGGGTTGAGGTTTCTAGCGGACCGGCAGGGAAGCCGTGTATACTAATCGGAGTCGGAAGCAAGCTAGCACTGTAAAAGAAGGCACCCAGCAGTGTTGCTCCTAAACTTGGTGCAAAAATTGATTCAAATTGTCATGGGCAATGTGCCGTCCATGTCTGAAGGGGGAAGTGAGGTTCTCAATCTAGCCAAACAGCTTTGCGGTACATAAAGTCTGTGTTTGGGGCTCGGGCCATGTGACCCCTCAAAAAGTGGAATAACTGGTCCAAGGGTACTAGATGGTGTATCCCGTTGGAAGGTTCCTTTGATGTCTGGATGTGGGAGAAGGTCATTACTCAATTAGGACCAGGCTCCAGGCAACAAAGACGCTAGATATAGTGAAATTGGGGCTTCAGAAATCTATTATGGTGTACCAACAGGATATACAGAAGGCACTTTCAGTCGGGGTGAAGTGCATTATGTATACCTGGCCAGAGGGGATAGCCGTAGGTACTTGATTCTGTAAGGGAAGCTGGGGAAGGATTGGATGTGTATTACATGATTTTCTGGTCATTGTGGAATGTATCGTGTTAGCCCCTGGAAAGAACGATGCTGGGTAAAGCCTAACCTAACCAATTGTGTGTTTACTCCATCTAGTTTTCGTCTTTGTTTTGCTTAGTTTTTTTTAAGTAGCATGGTAATTATGAAATATCTCCCTTGCATTTGTATCTAAATGTTTGTCTTATGTCTTATTTTCATTGTTTGTATGTAAAAGTAAGAGTAAGGGTTTGTTATTGGTTTTAGGAAATGTACAAATTGTGATATTCTTATTTTGATCAAAGTGGAACTTTAACTTGCAAGTAGCCCACAAGAGTTGTGTTTAAGACTAATAACCCCTCTATTGGTAATTACCAATTCTAATTGAATTCAATTAGATACACGCCCAACCATCCCTCTTTTCAAATCTAGCTCATCGCCCCAGGGTAAGGTATGTTAATGTCCTTAGCAGACTATCTGTGTATCTCCAAGTGTATTTCACACCTGCTTCTTGCCCAGTGTCACCGTGCATCTCTATCTACTCCTAGGGATTCCTGTTTTTTTACGTGACTAATGTGTCTTCTGTGTCCCTGAGTAAATTAATTTTCGAGGGTCACTTAGTGGTGAAAAGGGTAGGGCCTGGCTAGACATACTGGGGAAGGGAGTTCCAGAGGTTCAGGAGCAGTTCTGATGGTGAGCCTGAGAGGAGACAACAAGGGAGCTGGAGATTAGGAAAATGGCATTTTTGTTTTATTAGATCAAAGTGGGAATCTCAGTGGCCATGATTTTGTTTTGTTTTTTGAGCCATTCTAAACAGTGCGTCTTTTCTTCCTCTTTGTAATGAGGAAGAAAAGGGGGGAGATAATAGTGGTGAGAATGACAATTTTCAAACTAACAATACTAACCGCTCTAATTCTAACCAAGTTTGTGACCTAGTAGGACGACATGGGCCATACCAGGTTCAGCTGACGACACCAACCTCCCTAAAGCTTGAGAGACAAGACAACTGGATCCAAGCCAGCCACTGCAAGAAGCTGCTCAACCACATCAAAGACTGAGGAGTATCTTTTTATTTATATTATTTAGCTTAGTGTATTTTAGCAGGGGTAATGATAACACATCCCAACTTGTTTTTTAAAATTCGCCTCCAACTAGCTAAAACAAAGAACAGGACCCACTGCTGGGTACGCTCTAGGCATCCCCTGAGCCTTAATACCCTGGCAGTGGCAGCAGTACATGATATGTATATGTATGTGTGTATATATATATGATGTTCATATATCATATTGGCAAAAGCATACATGAAAAAAACTATCAAAGATCTCAAAAAGACACTAACTAACTTAACTTAACGTTACATTTCTAGAAGATAAAATTAGTTACAGTTTCAACATTAGCTCTGGTTCTTGCCCCTCCCTCACAAAACCAGTATGGGTATCAGGACAACTAAGTGGCCCACAAGTGTGCTTTAACTTTAAGTTTTGGTAAAAGGAATAGTTTTGTAGGATCCATGGTTTGTGAGAAAGGTATAACAGTCAATCTTATGATCAGACCTCCAGCCTTTTCTAGTAACACCAATAGGCTAGATCATCTGTTGGAAGGAAGAGTGTGACATACAGACTGAGGGAGGAACCCCCCAGACTGTCCTGTTATTACGCAATGCACGGGGTCGTTAGAGTCCCCCTGTGCGACTCTAACAGGCCCCTATTACTTCTTATGCAGTTCTACCTCTTATAAGTTAATTCCCCCTAATGCGAGAGGTTCAAACATGGTGAAACTCGTTCCAGCATCTTACATCGAGGCCCATCGTGAGGATTTGATGGCGTGAGAGAAGGTAAGAATGGCAGGGACAGCTAAAAGGGAATTGTTCACCAACTCCAACAAGGCCTGGGCATGGTTTGCTGCTTGGACAGGGCAAGGATTGAACTTAGGAAACAATTGAACAATTTCTCATTAATTGTGGATGGAATGTTCATGGAAACTGTTGAAACTGTAAGGGAGATCTCACAGCACATCGAACAGCAACAGAGTCTATTACAGGAAAAGATGGCACTTGATTATATTTTAGCGACTAAAGGGGGGTTTCCGTGAGTTCATAGCAGAAGACTGTTGTACCTGGATGACAGGCACAAGTGACAAGGTCCAAGTCCATATGGATAAAGTTAAGTCGCTGCAAGGGAGAGCCAGAGCTATAGCCAGTGAAGGTTGGAATCCTTTCTAAAGGGGTTGGGAGGTTTTGGGGAGTTCTTGTTTTCCATCGGATGCTGGCTGAAGGAAGTAGGGGTATATATACTAATGTTGTTTTTGTTTCTATTCCTACTATATGCCATGATGAGATGTTCCTGCTGCCTGATCGATCAAGTCACCAAAGCCCGAGCAGATGACCACATCTTCCTAGCCAAAGACAAGAGGCCCCCGAAGTCCAGCCTATAACCCCCCACATCATGCTTTTCCTCTGAGTCATCCCTCCCAAAGATTAGAGTCTATGTGTCAACCATGGTTTTCTTTTGTTCATACTCTCACTTTATTTTTTGGACTCAATGGATGGACTGAATGTTCTTTTTTTGAAAGATTGGTGTTAGTGTTAAGAAGACGATCAAGTTTCATCGAGGGAGACATGGGAGCATATGACAAGAGGAGGAACTGTTGAAGAAATTTTATTAGGATGTGTTAATTATGTATTGTTACAGTGTCTCCCAGTGTCGGTTTACCGGTATACGCTGTTGTAAAGGAAATTTGTAACTTCTATATATAATTGTATTCTATTTTGTATGTATTGCACACTGCACTCATTGTGCACACGGCACTAATAATGTTTTTTGTTTCTTGCATCTTCAGTTCTGATTAGAATTAGTCTGCCTATGTTACGCCACTTGTTACCATATAATTACAATTGTAATTTTTTTTTTTTTTTAAATCAGGTTGAAGTTTATTTAGATGTCACAAATTACACATATCAGAAAAGACATATCCGTGTGTAACTAGGCATAACAATGAAGCATCATCATCCACCTCCTATTCTCCTTTCATATTCTCAAATTCAACATTGCATATTAATATCCAAATTTCAGCGTTATAACTGAATTACATATACCGAGTACAACATTAAGTGTAGAATATACTGCATGCTTGGTTGTCAACACATCTTTACAGTAGTAGTCTCTCTATTACCAGATCCACTGGTGCCAATCCCGGACAGGCCAGCCACCCTCCCCAGACCTTTTCAAATTTCGAATAGCTTC
>BLSH010344676.1:24420-45407 GCA_018402905.1 Glandirana rugosa
CACCTCTCATATATCACGTCAATCACATCATCTATATTTTTTCAAGTTTCATATATCACATCAGTCACATCATATATATTATGTAACGTCTCATATACCACGTCAGTCACATCATATATATTATGTCACCTCTCATATATCACGTCAGTCACATCATATATGGGTCACGGAACGTTTTCATAAGCCGGGGGAACTTGAAACACTGGAAAACGGTGTAAAGTCCGAAGTTTGTATTTCTATATTTTGATTAAAAACACTTTTTAGTTGTTCACCCTGTGTTAGTGGGGCTGAATAATTTTGCACACCCAATTTTTCAGTTTTTTATTTGTTAAAAAAGTTTGAAATATCCAATAAATTTCGTTCCACTTCATGATTGTGTCCCACTTGTTGATTTTTCACAAAAATTAGTTTTATATCTTTATGTTTGAAGCCTGAAATGTGGCAAAAGGTCACAAAGTTCAAGGGGGCCGAATACTTTTGCAAGGCACTGGGTATATACTACACTGACTGCACTATATACTCTCCACTGTATTATATATACTACACTGACTGCACCATATACTCTGCAATGTATTATATATACTACACTGACTACACTATATACTTTGAACTTTTTTATATCTACTACACTAACTGCACTATATACTCTCCACTGTATTATATATACTACACTGACTGCACTATTATCCTCCACTGTATTATATATACTCTCCACTGTATTATATATACTACATTGACTTCACTTTAATACTCTCCACTTTATTATATATAATACACTGACTGTACTATATACTTTTTACTCTATTATATATACTACACTGACTGAACTATATACTCTGAACTGTATTATATATACTACACTGACTGCACTATCTATTCTCCACTGTATTATATATACTACATTGACTGCACTATATACTCTCCACTGTATTATATATACTACACTATATACTTTGAACTTTTTTATATCTACTACACTGACTGCACTATATACTCTCCACTGTATTATATCTACTACACTGACTGCACTATTACCCTCCACTGTATTATATATATATACTACACTGACAGCACTATATACTCTGAAGTGTATCATATATACTACACTGACTGCACTATATACTCTTTACTGTATCATATATACTACACTGACTGCACTATATACTCTCCACTGTATTATATATACTACATTGACTTCACTTTAATACTCTCCACTTTATTATATATAATATACTGACTGTACTATATACTTTTTACTCTATTATATATACTACACTGACTGAACTATATACTCTGAACTGTATTATATATACTACACTGACTGCACTATATACTCTCCACTGTATTATATATACTACACTGACTGCACTATTACCCTCCACTGTATTATATATACTACACTGACTGCACTATATACTCTGAATTGTATCATATATACTACACTGACTGAACTATATTCTCTCCACTGTATTATATATACTATACTGACTGACTGCACACTACACTAACTACATGCCTAATCTCCATTTATTCACTATATATGGCCGCCGTGTAAGCAGCAGCCTTTTATAGTGTGGGGCATGGACTTAGCCCTTGAGCCATGGTTAGACATGCGTAGTTCCTTTCGTTCTGAATTAAAATTTGGATGAATTTTTGTTTTTCGGAAACTTGTTTGTATTCGAACTTCCGGAAATAACAAAAAAAAAATTTGGACGAAATTCGAATTCAAATCGTTTTTGGATCATTTTTCAATACTTTTCAAATGCAAATAGTTTTCAAATTTGAAACGTTTTCGAATTTGAATAGTTTTCCAACTTCCAAAAAGAATAAAATAGAATAGAAAATAAAAGAATAGTATAGAAAAATATAATAGACTAGAATAGAATATATTACACAACAGAGTTATATTACAAAACATGTGCTCAATATTAAAGTGCTATGTGCTACAAATCAAAGTGCAAAAATATATATGAACATTATATCGAGTGATAAAATACTAAGTGCTGTAAACAATTCACATTATCACACTGTGAATTTCAAATAGAATAAACTTGAATTTGAATAGAAAATAATAGAATAGAATAGAAAATAATACACTAGAAAATAAAATAATAGAATAGAAAAGAATAGAACAAATAAAGAATATAATTAAAAATAGATAAAGAGATATCTAAAAATAGAATAGATTAGAATAGAAAGAATCTAACCATTTCCCAAAATCCAAATAGAATCAATTTGAATTTGAATAGAATAGAAAATATTAATAAATAATATTAGAATAGGAAGATGGTTATATTCATTCTATTCTATTCTGTTCTTTTTGCTATACTATTGTGTTATTTTCTATTCTATTCTATTCTATTCTATTCTATTTAAATTAAATTGATTCTATTTGAATTTCGGAAAATGGTTATATTATTTTATATTATTTATATTCCATTCTATTTTTTTTTCTATTTTCTATTCTATTCAAATTTCAGAAGATGGTTATAATATTTCAACTTTATTCTATTTTTTTATTCTATTCTGATCTTTTATTTTCTATCCTATTTTTTGTTCTGTTTTACTCTATTATATTATATTCTTTTATTTTCTGTTATATTCTTTTCTATTGTATTCTATTTTTTCTATTCTATTCCTTTATTTTCTATTCTATTTTATTCTCAAACTATTTGAATCTAAAAACTTTTCGAATTTGAAAACCATTCGAAATTGATTCGAAAACTTTTCGAATCGTTTCGAAAACAAATAAACGAAAGGAATTCCAAAAGCTAATTAAAGAAATTAAACAGATCTAACTAAACTAATTTATGTAAATAATGAATTGAAATTAAATTAAATTTAAACATTTTTTTTTTTGTTCTGCACATGTCTAGCCATGATTGATGAAATGTACCCTGCCTTTGGCCAATCATGGCTCTCACAGCACATCGCACTGTGATTGGCTATGTCATGTGCATACTTTGGCCAATCAGCAGCCATCAATGCACTGCAATCTCGTAGTGTATTATGGGGCGCTCCGGAGCGGGCAAACTTCCCACGAGTGTCCCATTTGTTAGTTTGCCCTACGAACAAACGAACACCTTACGTTCGGCTCAAACATCAAGCCCATCCCTACTCAGTAGTCACTAGTATCAGTGCAGGACCAGATTAACCACTTCCGGATCACCCGCCGTCATGCGGTGAGATCTCTTTTATCGGGGGCGGGAGAGGTGCCCACCCCCCACCCTCCACTTTCCTGTCTTCTCCGCCACTTACCGGACCCAGCGGAGATGATCAGCTCTGCTCTCCTCTGAGCCTGGATGCCGAGTGAGCGGAAGATACTGCCCACTCGGCTTCATAGCATTGAAGGGTGGAAGTGATATTAAACACCTCTTCCGCCTATAGCTCTTAAAGGAGAAAAAATATATATTTTTTTTCAAATGACAATTCATTTTTTTTTTATTGCATTTTAGTGTACATATGAGATCTGAGGTCTTTTTTGACCTCAGATCTCATATTTAAGAGGTCCTGGCATGCTTTTTTCAATTACAAGGAATATTTACATTCCTTGTAATAGGAATAGAAGTGATCAAATATTTTTATTTAAAAAGGACAGTGTAAAAATAAAAAACAAAAAGTAAAATAAGAAAAAAAAAAATTTAATGCTCCCCGTCCCGCCAAGCTCACGCTCAGAAGCGAACGCATACGGAAGTCGCACATGCATATGAAAACGGTGTTCAAACCACACATGTGAGGTATCGCCACAATCGTTAGAGCAATAGCAATAATTGTAGCACTAGACCTTCTCTGTAACTCAAAACTGATATCCTGTAGAAATTTTTAAACGTCGCCGATTGAGATTTTTAAGTGCCAAACTTTGTTGCCATTCCACGAGCGGGCGCAATTTTGAAGCATGACATGTTTTGTATCAATTTACTCAGTGTAACATTTTCTTTCACAATATGTAAAAAGTGGGCTAACTTTACTGTTGTCTTATATTTTTAACTCAAAAAAGTGATTTTTTTTTTTAAAAAAAGGCGCTTGTAAGACCTCTGTGCAAATATGGTGTGACATAAAGTATTGCATTGACCGCCATTTTATTCTCTAGGGTGTTAGAAAAAAAATGTATAATGTTTGGGGTAGGGTTGCCACCTCATCCCTTTAAAACCGAACACATATTAATTACACAGGTTCTATGGCTGATTAAGGTGGTAATTAAACTCACTTGGTGCCTCATATGTATTAAATTAGCCTTAGAACCTGTGTAATTCATATGTGTTCAGGTTTAAAGGGATGAGGTGGCAACCCTATTTTGGGGGTTCTAAGTAAGCAAGTATAGCAAAAAAAAATGATTTTAACCTGTAAACACCGAATCTCAAAAAGAGGCTCATTCCTTAAATGGTAATCCACAGCATGCTCCTATTGTCAGCTTTGCAGGATGTTGCTGATTAGACCTCCCTCCTGTGAGTCATTTAGGCTGACTCACTAACCTATAGTGTGCAATGGGCAGAGTTTGTACTCTGACATGGGTTTGGAAGTAGGGAAGCTTTATCTCTGTTATTGGAGCTGCTGTTAGGACCAGTTTCTGTTAATAATTCTTCTAAGTGATCTTGTGCCATGTGGTGTTTCTCCTACAGCAGATTAAGCTGCAGGTGTACCCTCTGGGCATCTGCTGGGCTCGGGCAGCTGTCATGGTTTCCAGGTGATCCAGCTCTTCTGTGGACAGTCCTATATACCTAAAAACATAAGGGAAAAGAACATATACAGAAGCTGTGAAACAGTACATCATTTGACACATATTATCACAGGAAAGTTGTTAACCAAATGCATGTGTAATAGTCCAAAACGAAAAAAGAAACTTTAAACAGTGTCTGTTTGCATTGAAGGATAATTAACATCAAGAGCAACATTTAACCTGAGAAGGTAAACAAATGTCTATAACAAAGGTGCCAAGAATACCAGAATATAAACCTTCCTTCTCAAAGCTTGTAGTGGCGCTGCCTCCTCAGGTCCTCTCCCAGTCTCCAGACCGCCCGACCACCCCGCATGGGAACTAGAGGTCGGGCAGGGGCTCTGGAGATGGGCCCGCCGAAGCAGCCCCGAAGCTCCTCCTGTGTTCTTCTAATAGAAACCTTGTTAGCTGAGGGTGGTATACGCATGGCCTACTACATGAGTGTAGGGAATGAATGTTTCCAATATCGGCTCTAGAAGGATGGGGCGAGAAGATTTTGCCCTTGTCCTCGTTTATCGTGTGGGCATCTTGTTGGAGTCACTAGGGCTATTCCAATAGAGTTCTGCGGGTCCCATTTAGTACTGGGGTGAGTAACTGCAGTCATGGGGGGCCCAACTTTATGTAATTAGTGGGGCTGTGTGCCCATTTGGCAAGTTGTTGTGAGTGAGGAATATTCCTCTGATCGTTTGAAGTGTTGCCAGCAGACCCATATTGTTTGGAATTTGTGGGGGCTCTAGTTTGCTTGGTGAACTAGGTCTTCCATTTCTTCTATTTTGTTAATTTTTTTAAACCAGTCTTGCAAAGTGGGGGGTTAGGTGATTGCCAAAAGGTGGGGAGAGTCATTTTTGCTGCATTAAGCAAGTGGAGCGTAATAGATTTCCTGTAGTGTTTTGGGGGGATTGATGCATGATGGAGGAGTAGTTGTACAGGGGAGAAGTCGATTTTGTATGAGGAGAGAAGAGCTGTCAGACGATGTACCTCTGTCCAGAAGGGGACGATTTTGTGGCACGACCACCATACGTGAAGGAATGATCCTATATCTTTAGAGCATCGCCAGCAAGTCTGGGGAATGGAGGGATTTTAATTGTGGCCGCTCTACCAAACCACAAGAATAGGCCTTTGGACCAGGTTTTTAGGTCTTGGTGGATAGTTCGTTGGATTGGCAAGTATTTTTTGGCAAAGAGATTGGACAGGTTAGCCGGGAGTTGAATACCCAAATATGTAATGGCACCAGAATTCCATTTGAAAGGGTAGTTCTGCCTACATTGCTTTAAGGTCGGGGTAGGTAGGGAAATGTTTAAGGCCCTTGATTTTTCCAGGTTAATTTTTAGCCCAGCTACTTTCTCGTAGTTGGCCAATTCTTGGAGGAGGTTGGGTAGTGTGGTATGGGGGTCAGTCAAAAATAGCAGGATATCATTGGCGTAGGCAGGCACCTTGTATTCCTCATTTCTGATCGGAATGCCTCTGATGTTGGGGTTGCTTCTTATGCTACGAAGGAGGGATTCAAGGGTTAAAATGAATATTAGTGGTGAAAGGGGGCATCCCTGTCTGGTTCCGTTTGCACTAGAGAAGGCGTCCGATAGGTGGCCGTTGACCCTCACTTTTGCCGTGGGGTTTGCTTATAGTGCCATAATGTAGCACATCATACGCGTTCCAATGCCCAATGCTTGTAGAGCTTCTGACATGTAGTCCCAGGCCACTCTATCGAACACCTTCTCTGTGTCTAGTGTCTAATGCAAGGAAACAACTCTGTAGTTTAGTTGAGGTGATCCAATGGTGGATATTAATTGCCTTCAGGGTATTGTCCCTGGCTTCTCTGCCTGGAATAAAGCCTATCTGGTACATAGAGATTGTCTGTGGTAATAGAGGGAGCAATCTGTTGTCAAGTATCTTAGCAAATCATTTTAAGTCTGCGTTTAGTAGTGAGATCGGCCGGTAATTAGAGACGATGGAGGGGTCCTTACCGGGTTTGGGGATCACTGAAATGTGCGCAGTTAATAAGTCATGAGGGGGTGGGGCTCCTTTAGCTAGAGAGTTGAAAGCGGCTAGAAAGTGTTTGTTCAATAAGTCTAGAAAGGTTTTGTAGTAGCCTGCTGGCAGGCCATCCGAGCCGGGGGATTTACCGGGTTTGGTTTGTTTCAATGCTACTTGTAATTCTGCCGCTGTCAGTGGCTTGTCAAGGTTTTAGGCTTTGTCTTCTGGAAAGGGAGGGGACCCAAACTTATGTAGAAAGGATTTGATTAGATCTGTTCGTGCTGGGGATGTCGCTGAGTGGTCTTGGACTGTAGGTTATATATTTGTTTGTAGTAGGCGACAAATTGTTGCGCTATATCAGGGGTTATGATTTTTTTCTCCTGCCGGGTTAACTATAGAGTGAATAATATTGTTTGCTCGTTTGGCTGCAATAGATCAGGCTAAAATTTTATCTGCTTTATTCCCGAATTCATAAAACATTTTTTTGGTGCAGGATAAAGTTTCTTTTAGTTCTTTTATTTAGTTTGGTTGCTAGCTCAGATCTGGTTTTAATTAGCTCTTGTAATGTGTCATCTGCCAGGGATTTTTTGTGCGCTTTTTCAAGGGAAGATATCTTTACCAGGAGGTTGTTTATGTGGGCTTGTCTAACTTTTTTGCGTTCTGTTGCAATTGCAATGAGTTCTCCCCTGATCACACATTTATTTTATGTGTCATCCAAATCGACATAGGGGAGATCTCTTGGGATGCGTTTTCCCTAAAGAATTGTTGTAGGCATTTTTGTATTCTGGGAATCGTCGTCGGATCTGTCAATATTGAGGGATCTAGTCTCCAAAATTTGGGTCCCTGTGGTGCGTGGAGGATACTAATAGTCATAGTAACGGGATGGTGGTCAGAAAGAAACATGGGTTCTATCAACGCTTGCCGTAATGAGGGGAGATCCCTTTGTGAGATGTAAATGGCATCAATCCTGGAATATTTCTTGTGAGGGACAGAGAAAAAGGTGTAATCTCTCATGTGGGGGTGGAGGGTGTGCCAGGAATCATGCAATGTGAGTTCAAGTAGGCTTCTTTTGATGTATCGTAGGGCACTGTATTGGATTGAGGAGGTACCGTTCGAGGTATCCAGTAATTAGTAGAGGGGGAAATTGAAGTCTCCTCCCATGATTAGTAAGCCTTCCGAGAAGTCCAAGATTTGGTCTTTTACCTTTCTGAAGAAAGGGACTTGCGAGACATTGGGGGCGTATATGTTGGCAATAGTAACTGGTTTATTGGCAATCGTTCCTTTTATGAAAAGAAATCTCCCGTCTGGTTTGGTTTGATTGATTTGAAGTAGGCAGTGTTTAGAAAGGAGAATGGTCACTCCTTTAGCTTTGGTATGTGGGTTGGTGGCGTGGAAGACCGTTGGGTATCTGTAGTTGTGTCATTTTGGGATTGTGTCTGATTTAAAATGAGTCTTCTGAAGGAGGACTATGTCCGCTTTCTGTTTGTGAAGAAAGGCCAGGACTTGCGATCTTTTTTCAGAGATGTTGAGTCCCTTTGCGTTAAGTGAAAGAATTTTTAAGGTTGTCATGTTGTGAAGACTGATCAAGGTGTCGTGAGTAGAGTTGAGCGAACTTCTAGAAGTCCGGGTTCTGCTGGTTCGGCCGAACTTCGGGACAAAGTCAGGGTTCGGGTCCGGACAGAACCCGAACTTTGTCCCGGACCCCGAACCCCATTGAAATCAATGGGAACCCGAACTTTTAGGCACAAAAATGGCTGTAAAATAGTCCTGGAAAGTCCTAGAGGTCTGCAAAAGGAAGGAAATGGGGGTAAGGGTGGGACAAGTGACCTACAAAGAAATGGGGACAGGGAAATAACTGAAAGCATTTAAAAAAAAAAAACCTAAAAAAAAGCAAAAATGGAGTTGGATGTGGGCCATCTTCAAACTGGGTCTGAAAAGTATTAATTAACGATAGAAGCCATATAACTGTTCTAAAATCGTCTTCAAACTGTGTCAAAAAAGTATAAATAAGCCAGGAGAACCCATATCACTGTTCTGCAAACCTCTGGAAAATGTGTGTGTCACTTTAAATAAAACCGGGACTAACTGAACTACTGTTCTGCAAACATCTGGAAACTGTGTGTAACACTTTAACTAAAACAGGGAGAAACCATACTACTGTTCTGCAAACATCTGGAAAGTCTGTGTGTCACTTTAAATAAAACCGGGACTAACTGAACTACTCTTCTGCAAACATCTGGAAAGTCTGTGTGTCACTTTAAATGAAACCGGGACTAACTGAACTACTCTTCTGCAAACATCTGGAAAGTCTGTGTGTCACTTTAAATGAAACTGGGACTAACTGAACTACTCTTCTGCAAACATCTGGAAAGTCTGTGTAACACTTAAACAAAAACTGGGGCGAACCCATATCACTGTTCTGCAAACATCTGGAAAGTGTGTGTGAAACTACAGCATAGAGAAGAACAGGTATATGGTTTTGTCTGCTATAGTTTCACACACACTTTCCAGATGTTTGCAGAACAGTGATATGATATCACTGTTCTGCAAACATCTGCAAACTGTGTGTGAAACTATAGCAGAGCGAAACCATATACCTGTTCTTCTCTATGCTGTAGTTTCACACACACTTTCCAGATGTTTGCAGAAGAGTAGTTCAGTTAGTCCCGGTTTTATTTAAAGTGACACACACATTTTCCAGATGTTTGCAGAAGAGTAGTTCAGTTAGTCCCGGTTTTATTTAAAGTGACACACACATTTTCCAGATGTTTGCAGAACAGTGATATGGGTTCTCCCGGCTTATTTATACTTTGACACAGTTTGAAGATGATTTTAGAACAGTTATATGGCTTCTACCATTAATTAATACTTTTCAGACCCAGTTTGAAGATGGCCCACATCCAACTCCATTTTTGCTTTTTTTTAGGTTTTTATTTTTTTTAAAATATTTAAAATGATTTCCCTGTCCCCATTTCTTTGTAGGGCACTTGTCCCACCCTTACCCCCATTTTTCTTCCTTTTGCAGACCTCTAGGACCTTCCAGGACTTTTTTACAGCAATTTTCAGAATTTTTGGTAAAATTACCAGAACCCCGGACCCCCCAAAGTTCGGTACGGACCCGAAATTTACAGTCCGGGTTCGCTCAATTCTAGTCGTGAGAGCTAAGACTGGGTAAATTTCCTCACCTAGGGTTGGGTTCCTTGGAAGGGAGTATTGGGTCAGTCAGCCCTATTGGGGCTGGAGTGATCTGGAAAGTCTTTTGCGGGTATTCAGCAACTGAGTTGTGTCAGGGATGACTTTGAGCTCTGTGCGAGGTGGATAGGTAAGATGTGCCCCTAACAATGGGGTCGGAAAATTGAAGTCGGAGACCAGAGGTATGTAAAGCCCCTAATCTAGTTTAGATCTCCCCAAGTGGGGGTATCCAACAGGATTCAGTGGTGTGCTGGGTCTATGTGACTTATGGTTATATTATAGATGTTGGGGATCCCACTGTAGGAGGTTGGAGGTGGCGTAGAGGAGGAGTTCGGTGAGCTGGTATAACCAAACAGCAATAGTATAAGCTATCGGAACAGTAATAGAAGATATAGTAGCGGAATCAATAAGGATAATTATCTTAACAAAACGACAATAACAACAGGCCCCTGGTCGAGCATGGGTACCTAGGTGGGTCTCGGGGGCGAGTTTTAGGCTTATCTGTAGAGCCAGCTATAATTATAGGGTGGGTGTAACATATGACGGGCAATGTGTATTATGGTGCATTAAGTTTTAGTTCCAAAAACCTCAGGGGAGGGGATTGTGGACCTCAGGACATGTTTTAGGAACCCTTTAGTGGCATCCATGCTCTCCCGTCATCTATATATGAGAAATATATAACCAAATAACAAACGTACTATAACCTGTTGTAAGATATCTGGTCATATATGCACTCAACAATCTTTGAGTGAAAGTCTCTGGATACTTGTCCATGTCCCCGCAGAGGGAAGCAGTCCGAGGTGCAAGTAAGAGGGTGTGTTACCGACCGGGTGACAAGGGTTGCAACCGGTGAGTATGCAAGGTATATCAACCTTTGCAGAACGAACGTGGGCAAGACCCAGACAAGTGAAACCATGGAAGGAGAGCCTTATGGGCTTCAAAAAAGAGAAATGTGTAAGCTTATTTAGGGTCTGAAATATCCTCTAGTGGCCCATGTGGCATACATACACTTCGAGCAGTTCAGTGCTTAGGGGGCATCATGGTAGTCTACCGGGATCTCAGAACGATCTCATCAGTGGTCCACGAAAAAAAAAAAAAGGGGGGGTAGGGACAATGGGAAGAGGAACAAAAAAGAAAAAGGGGGGGGGAATGCTGAGTCTGATGAGGGAACAATATAGAAAATCAGGAGTTCACTTATCTGCCATCAGGGCTGAGCTTAGCGTTGTCATCAGTCTCTTTGGGCTCTTCTGTTATGCGGAGCTTTAGTGGGGCTGGGAGCGTAATATGGTCCAGATCCTCTGTGGTTGGCTCTCTGTTCAGAAGGAGAGTGTTGTCTCCGGGAACCTTGGTCTTGCGTTTCCATCGGTGTGGGTTTACATTGTTTGTTGTGGGTCTTGAAGTCTGCAAACCAATCGGGGACTTCAATCGGGTTAATGGCTAGTGTATCAAAGAAAGAGGGAAGGTCCTCCGGGACTCGTAGAAGCGCATGTGGTGGGAGACTGAAAGTGCGAAAGGAAACTTCCATCGATATGGGATTTGTCTTTCTTGGAGTACCGCTAAGATGGGGCATAGGGCTCTGCGGTGTTGCAATGTGATCTTGGAGAGGTCTTGAAAGAGGTGGATTTCTTTCCCTTGGTAGAGAAGTCGGGTATTGTTTCGTGCCGTTCAGAGAATATCTTCTTTTAGTTTAAAGTCAATGATGTGACAGATTATGTCTCTGGGTGGGTCGGAGTCTCCACCTTTTGGCCGGAGCGCCCTATGTATGCATTCCATGGGTATGAGTGTGGTGAGTGGTCTGTCGAGCAGACTGTTGAAAATGTCTGACACTGTCGTTTGTAGTTGGTCTGGTTCGACAGATTCAGGCACTCCCCTCAATCTCGAGTTGTGCCTTCTCCCCCGGTTATCGAGGTCCTCCAGGTGATGGTGGAGATCTCTTAGTTGCTGGGTATCGGTGTCAACTATCTGAAGAGTATGACTGATCACTGAGGATTGTTGGGCAGTCGTCTTTTCTACTTCAGTTAGTCTACCCGCAATAGTTTGGATATCCACTCTCAATTCGGAGATGCATGCTGTGAGAGTTTCCTTTATGTCTGCAGCTACTGAGCGAAGGTCATTCAGGCTTGGTTGATGGTGCGGGGTTAGAATGATCTGGTCACTGTTTGAGGCCAGTGATGTTGATAGGGGGGTAGCTCCTTGGCTGAGTTGGGCTGTTCCTGTGGAGCCCTGGAGCGAGAGGGGGCTGTTTCTTTGGGTTTGAAACATGGCGGGTATGCTTTGGCTTAGGCTCCCATTTGGGTCGTGGGGGAGCGGGATCTGGTTGCTGAGGATGAGTGGGAGGATGTGCCCATAGTGTTCAGTAATAGTAATGTCTCTTAAACAATCTGCTGAGCGAGCCCCTAGGTAGTAGCTCTGTGTTTAGCCTGTCAGCATGGCTATAGAGATTGCAGGAGGTTGAAAGGTGCTGTTGTTATTGGGGGGGACAAAGTGCGTTCTGAGACTGTGGGCTATGGCTGTTTAGGGGATCCGGGCCTGTGTGCTGTTCTGGCAGAATATCTTCCCCAGCCGGGTTTATAAGCAGTGCTTGTCTTGGGACCTGGATGAGCCCTTCGTGTGTGGCTTCGGGTGCCGTGACAGGCCCCGGCTCTAATGGCTTAGTGCGGCTTGTAAGGCCGGGCTAACTACGGCCTAGGATTTGTGTGAGCTGGACCTTTCTCTTATATCCCCATTTGTTGGGTCGGCTAGTCAGGCCCCCTTCCCCTGCTTACCCGCATGTGTGTCCTGTGCAGGCTTGTCCTGGGAGAGGCTGGAGGCGGCCGCTAGCTGGAGAGGACCGTAAAGATGACGGCGGCCTGTCTTCGGCGGGCAGCCCTGAGGAGCGCTCCGATCCGTTCCGGGGGCACGAATCCTCGCAATAGTGGGCTCTAGAAGAAGCACAGACTGCTGGGCACAGCTGGATGAGCTGTTGCTGTCTGTTCGGGTGTCCTGGAGGAGAGATGGCGGTGGATCGCTTGTCTCTCTCTCGGAGCTCTATGAAGCAGCGTCTTCCTCCGCTGACATCAGGCCACGCCTCCCATTCATCTTTATTAACTGCAGCAAGTGGAGATACTGGGCTCCACTAGAAAAAAGTAGAGCATGTCCTATTCTTTTTTCAGCATGTATCACTGCAGTTCTGTGGTGTGAATTGAACTCATAGGACTCAAGGAAAAGTGCCTTGTCTATGCTTGGGAACTGCAATAGGCAAGGCTCCGCAGCGTAACCCAATTCACATGGTGTGTATGATATTTCAATATCCACAGAGCAGAAGCAGGTATAAAGCTCCCTGGACTTGGCTCCCCATCTCCTTTACTCCTGTTTGTCCCTTCCTTCTTTTGTTTTTATCTTTTTTCCTTCCTACCTCCCCCACAATTCTCCTTAGTGAATAGATGCCTTCCACCGTAGGCTTCAGATCAACACACCCTACCTGCCACCACACTGTTGCTGTCACCATTAGAGTTGAGCGAACCTCTGGAAGTTCGGGCTCTGCTGAACCCAAACAATCGCACGGACCCCGAACCCCATTGAAATCAATGGGGACCCAAACTTTTAGGCACAAAAATGGTTGTAACAAAGTCCTGGAAAGCCCTAGAGGGCTGCAGAAGGAAGTAAAATGGGGGTAAGGGAGGGGTTAGGGTAGGGCAAGTGCCCTACAAAAAAATGGGGATAGGGAAAATAAATTAAAATCAAATAAAAAAAATGGGAAGGGGGGTGGATGTGGAGTAGGAGCCTAGAGGTTGACTAGGCCGTGACCGTGGCAGGTGGAAGTGGCGGTGGTAGAGGAGTAGGAGAAGGTAGCCAACATGGTATTTTTTTGTTTTTTGTATTGAGGCCTATTCAAAAAAACAAGTATGTGAATGCTGTGTGAGTCCGGTCTAAATGTTTATTCTGCACAAGGTACAGACACGTCTTGTGGGATCCATGCCTGATTCATTTTAATAAAGGTTAGCTTGTCCACGGTGGATGTGGACAAACGGCTCCGCTTGTCTGTGATAACGCCCCCTGCCATGCTAAACACAGGTTCCGACAATACACTGGCTGCAGGGCAGGCCAGCACCTCCAAGGCATAAACGGCAAGCTCAGGCCATGTGGCCAATTTGGAGACCCAGAAGTTGAATGGGGCAGACCCATTAGTCAGTACGTGTAGGCGTGTGCACACATACTCTTGAACCATGTTGCTGAAATGCTGCCTCCTGCTAAGACGTTGTCTATCGGCTGGTTGTACTGTTTGTTGTGGCGGGCTGCTGACAAAGCTTTGCCACATTTCAGCCATGCTAACCCTGCCTTCTGAGGTGCTGGCGGTGGCACAGCTGCGTTGGTGGCCTCTACCTCCTCCTCCTCCTCCTCTACCTTCACCTTGTGCTTCCGCTGAGCCCCTGGTGTCATTTGGGAATGCCCTCAGCAGCGCCTCTACCAGTGTGCGCTTGTAGTCACGCATCTTCCTCTCATGCTCCAGTGAGGGGATTAAGGACGGCACGTTGTTCTTGTAACGGGGATCCAGCAGGGTGGCCACCCAGTAATCAGAGGAAGTTACAATGTGGGCAACTCGGCTGTCATTGCGCAGGCACTGCAGCATGTAGTCGGCCATGTGTGCCAGGCTGCCCACAGGCAAAGACAAGCTGTCCTCTGTGGGAGGTATATCATCTGTGTCCTCTGTATCCCCCCAGCCACGCTCCAGTGATGCCCACGAGCTGCGTTGAGTGGCACCCTGCTGCAATTCCTCCTCCTCCTCATGTTCCTTGTCCTCCTCGTCCTCCAGAACTGTGCCCTGGCTTGAATATTTTGGACCTGGCCTATGCTGGTGCAGGAACCCACCCTCCGAGCCACTTGCTAATGACTGGCCTGATAACCGTGGAAATGACCCCTCTTCCTCCTCCTCATCCTCCTGTGCCACATCCTCTTCCATCATGGCCCGAAGTGTTTTTTCAAGGAGACATAGAAGTGGGATAGTAACGCTGAGAACAGCATCATCGGCACTGGCCATGTTGGTGGAGTACTCAAAACACCGCAATACGCTACACAGGTCTTGCATGGAGGCCCACTCGTTGGTGGTGAAGTGTTGCTGTTCCGCAGAGCGACTGACCCGTGCGTGCTGCAGCTGAAACTCCACTATTGCCTGCTGCTGCTCGCACAGTCTCTCCAGCATGTGCAAGGTGGAGTTCCACCTTGTGGGCACGTCACATATGAGGCGGTGAGCGGGAAGGCTGAAGTTCTGCTGCAGCGCAGACAGGCGAGCAGCAGCAGGACGAGAACGCCGAAAGTGTGCACAGACGGCCTGCACTTTATGTAGCAGCTCTGACATATCCGGGTAGTTTTTTAGATAATAATGTACCACCAAATTCAGCACATGCGCCAGGCAAGGGATGTGCGTCAAATGGGCTCGGCCCAGAGCCGCTACGAGATTTCGGCCATTGTCGCACACCACCAGGCCGGGCTTGAGGCTCAGTGGCAACAACCACTTATTGGTCTGTTGTTCAATGCCCGTCCACAGCTCCTGCGCAGTGTGGGGTTTATCCCCCAAACATATCAGTTTTAAAACAGCCTGCTGTCGTTTCCCCCTGGATGTGCTGATGTTGGTGGTGAAGGTGTTACGCTGAGCGGATGAGTGGGTGGTCGAGGAAGAGGAAGCGCAGTAGGAGGAGGAGGCAACAGGAGGCAAAGAGAAATGCCCTACAATCCTCAGTAGTGGAAGGACATGCGGCAAATGGCTAGCCGGCTCAGGCCCACCCGCCACTACATTTGCCCAGAGTGCAGTAAGCGAGATATAGCATCCCTGCCCGTGCTTACTGGTCCATGTATTAGTGGTTATGTGGACCTTGCCACTGATGGAGTTGCGCAGTGCACACTTGATCTTGTCCCCGACTTGTTTGTGCAAAGAAGGGATGGCTCGCCTGGAAAAGTAGTGGCGGCTGGGTACCACGTACTGTGGGACAGCCACTGCCATCAGGTTTTTGAAACTGACCGTGTCCACCAGACGGAATGACAGCATTTCAAAGGCCAGGAATTTTGAAATGCTGGCATTCAGGGCCAGGGATCACGGGTGGGTAGGGGGGTACTTCCTCTTTCTCTCCAGGGTTTGGCAGATGGACAGCTGTAAGCTTCCATGGGACCATGTGGAAATGCTTGGGGACGGTGTCGGACATGGTGGCGTTGCTGTCATATCGTCTGTTTGCTGGGTGGCAGGTGACGCTGTCACTGTAGAGGTGGAGGAAGAGGCAGAGGCAGCAGCAGAAGAGGAAGCAGGAGGAGGCCGAGACCTTTCTTGGATTTTGAGGTAATTATTCCAATGCAGCTTGTGCCTTGAATTTAGGTGCCTGGTCATGGGGGTTGTGCTCAGGTTGAGAACCTTTATGCCCCGGCTCAGACTATCATTGCACAGCTTGCAAACCACTCATGTCTTGTCGTCAGCACATTGTCTGAAGAACTGCCACGCAGGGGGAACGCCTTTGAGCTGCCTTTGGTGTGCTAGGTCCCTGGGTGCGGTGGGTAGTAGCAGGCGTACTGTCTAGGGAAGCTCGCTCCGCTTTTGCAACCTGCTTCCTCTTTTGCTTTGCTGGTGCCTCTGTGCGACCACCACCTCTTCCTCCAAACTCCACACGTCACTCAAATGACCCTCATTCCATGTGGGGTCTAGGACCACATCATCCTCCTCCACATCATCTTCCACCCACCCTTCACCACTGCCCTCCTTGTCAGTTTGCACACTGAGGCAAGCTGCAGCAGTTGGCACCTGTGTTTCGTCGTCATCAGAAATGTGCTGCGTTGGTGTTTCCATGTCCTCATCCTGCAACAGAAGTGGTTGGGCATCGGTGCACTCAATGTCTTCCACTTCTGGGGCAGCGCTATGTGGATGGCCCACGGAAAGCACACCAGGAGAGTCATCAAAAAGCATAAGAGTCTCTTGCAGGATTTGGGGCTCAGACTGCTTGGCTAATTTACATGGGGCTGAGGTGAAAGACAGATGGCCATGGGGTTCAGGTGCCAACTCTGAGCTTTCATCAAGGGACCGGGAGGGAGACAATGTGAAGGAACTGGAGGCATTGTCAGCCACCCAATCTACTATCGCCTGTACTTCATCTGGCCTCACCAATCGTTGAGGGGCATTCTGGCCTACCATATACCGGTGAAGGTTCTGTTGGCTACCTGAGGAAGGTGTTTCCCTTGTGCGTGTAGCTGGCCCACCTCGACCACGTCCTCTCCTTCCAACAGGAGGTTCACCAACACCACCAACACCAGCAGCACCAGCATCAGCAGCAGCACCATGACCACGTCCCTTATTTGCTCTCCTCATTAGGCCCGCAAATGTATTATGTAGCCCTATGTACGTATTTATTAATACCAATTAATACGTTTTTTTTTTAAAAACACCAACGTAGCTGGACTTTTTATTTTGGTGCAAGAAATGCACTGCTCACACCAACAGCTGGAAGCTCTCGCTTTAGAACTAGGAGATGATTTTTGAACAATAATGTGTCACTTACAGCAACAGCTGGCCCTATAGGAGTAGGCAATGGTTTTTGAACAAGAATCTGTCCCTCTAAGCAACACCTGGAAACTCTCCCTTTAGAACTAGGAGATGATTTTTGAACAATATTGTGTCACTAACAGCAACGGCTGGCCCTATAGGAGTAGGCAATGGTTTTGGAACAAGAATCTGTCTCTCTAAGCAACACCTGGAAACTCTCCCTTTAGAACTAGGAGATGAAGATGATTTTTCAACAATAATGTGTCACTTACAGCAACAGCTGGCCCTATAGGAGTAGGCAATGGTTTTGGAACAAGAATCTGTCCCTCTAAGCAGAAGCCTCTACCTAGTGCAGTCAGATCGCTCAAAGCAGCAGTATGTGAAATCTCAAATTACTCCCACAATCTGATCGTTGCGTCTGATCATTGTGTACGAACGTAACGATCGTTGCGTTAGACAGAGTTTAATCTGCAATCTCCAACTCTAAGCAGCAGTATTTGAAATCTCAAATTCCTCCAACAATCTGATCGTTGAGCACGATCGTAGCGATCGTTGTTTTATGCAGAGTTTGATCTGCAACTCAAAGCAGCAGTATGTGAAATCTCTAATTTCTGCTATCTGCAAAAGCACAGCAGTAGTAAACTAATCTATCTCAGGATGCAGGATCAGATGTTGTTAAAATGTCTCTAATCTCTCCCTTACGCCGTCAGCTACCTTTCCCTACAGGTAACCCAAGAGCATGTGACTGCAGCATCAAGTGACTCCAGCTTATATAGAGGCTGGGTCACATGATGCACTGGCCAATCACAGCCATGCCATTAGTAGGCATGGCTGTGATGGCTTCTAAGGGCAAACCAGTGAAACACTTGTTGATTGGCTGCCCTGCAGCTTCTCAACACGTGGAGTAAAATAGCAGAACCCCGGACCGAACCCAAACGTTTTTTGAAATGTCCGTGTTTGGGTCCGGGTCCCGGACACCCAAAAGTTCGGTACGGACCCGAACGTTACAGTCCGGGTTCACTCAACACTAGTCACCATAAATAAATCAGTGCTGAAGCTGAATGGCATAACTGAAAAGCAATAAACAATTAATAAATCACAGTAACACATTTCCAGTTCCGGCGCCGCATGGAGAGGAGCTAGGAGACTTCAGCTCCGCTCCCCTGCCACAAAAACAGCTCCAAAGGTGGTGATAATCAGCAGGGACACTCCACCCATACCCCCCCACATGTCCCGGGACCTACATGGGCTGATTTGTGGAATGATCGGGACTGCGATCGCTCATTGTACAGCCGCTCCAGGGAGGAGAGGAGACACACGCTGCAGCCATAATGGCCGCCGCGCCACAGGTACAGACCTATGCTGCTAAACTGGTGGCCCCCCTCCACAAATCATAGATGGCACGGGTTCTCAAACCCCCCAGCAAACAGCAAGGCTGCCCACAGCGGACCCCTCATCCCCAGCAAAAATTGCACAGGCAGTGGTCGCTTTAATCCGGCCAATCATAACAGAGGCCATGGATGCAGCAGTGCATAAAGGCCTAGAGCAGATCCACACAGACTTCCAATTGCAAGCAGCCTGAATAGATCAGGCAGAGGGCAGGATTTATAACATAGAAGATGACACTACAGCCCTAATCGCTGCAGTGGCAAAGTTGACCATGACCCAAAAGGAGCTCCAGGAAAAGGTCATTGACCTAGAGAACAGGGCCAGAAGGAACAACCTTTGCGTCATTGGCCTCCCAGATGCATACTCCTCTCAAGACCTGTCTAAAATATGTACCGTGGTCATCCCTGAAATCCTGGGCCTCCGCACACCTTGTGTGGTGGAAAGAGCCCACAGAATCGGTCAGCCTTCAGAATCCCGCACCAAACCCAGGGCAGTCATAGTTCGCTACCTCAATTATGTAGACAAACAAGCCATCCTGCAACGATTCAGGAGAGCTCACTCCCTAATATTTGAAGGAAACACTTTACTGATATTTGCTGACTATTTGATCGAGGTCATGCAAAAAAGAAAAGCATTCTCTCCAATTTGCTCTGCCCTCCATAACCGCAACATACGGTTCAGCCTGGCCTACCCAGCAACTCTTTATTTTCAATTCCCCCAAGGCGAAAAGCTTTCATTCACATCACCTCAGGAAGCGGAGACTTATATGGCCAACTCTCTTCACTCCGATATGAATCAGACACCACCATCAGAAGCTAACATCCACAGTTCGCCCAAGAAGTCATCCTTGCTAAGTAACAAACCCCGGAGCCCGGACAAGCCCCCATACAAAAGAGTTAATTTTGGCCTTCCGGAAGCCCCCTCATATCAGGCGTAAGTCGGTTGCGCCAGGGCCATATTACCTCTGAACATGCTGATACCCCTAATTTATGGCCTGTTACTAACTTTCTTTTTCTTTTTTTTTTGGTCTCTACTCAATGGAAAAATCCTACTCCCTCTATCCATAGCTGACTGATCAACGAACTGTAAGTGCCTCCTCTCGAGTACCCCCTAAAGGTATAGGAGGTATATGCTCAATATCTACCAAAATCAGTTTGTCATTTTGCCACGAGGCTGTGGAATTCTACTATCTGACTTCTTGTTGCCTGTTTTTAAAGTTCTGATGTTTGTTGTTGTGCACGATACATGAGCTCTATGGTATCTTCCACAAACTTGCTCCCATGGCTTCGCCCCATGAGAGCAGGCTTGTCTCATGTTCCAGCAATGTTGTGACAAGGTTTTGTGTTGTTAAGGTTTTAAGCAGGCCTAATATTATCTGGCTTTACTGGGATCTGCCATAACCTCTCTCCCCTCATCCCCATGCCCTCCTTTACCCCTCTCCCCTTTCCCCTACCTTCCCTCCCTCACTCTCCCCTCTACCCCTCCCCCCCCCCCATCTCCAGTTCTCCCCCTCCAGGATCAAACTTGACTTTCTACGGCAGGGTCGGACAGCTGCATCACAGAAAACCACCCTATGTGGAAAAAAGTGAAGTTCATAAGAGATAAGTTGCATGGCGCATTCCGGCGGTGTTCTAGCTACTATGTTAAAATGTTTCTCATGTGTAAAAATGTTATTGCGTCTCATTCCCTATTCCCCAGCTCTGGAGGGCCCCACTCTTGGCCTTCTCCCCCAATCTCTCAGCACTTCATGATGTCATGGACCCCTCAGGGCTCGGGAATAACTTGAAAATTGTTACTTGGAATGTCAAGGGGCTGTGGTCCCCCCAAAAATGCATGCAGGTTCTCAGACACCTGAAAAGGTTGAAGGCTGATATAGCTCTCTTACAAGAGACCCACCTTGAGGCAGACGATCTCCCCAGGCTCTGCAAGTTGTGGGTGGACGAAGTGGTAGGCTCCCCTTCTGTGAGGAGGAAGGCAGGAGTTGCCATTCTCATTCACAATTCATTCTCCTCTCGCAAAATCGATACAGACACCGCAGGGCGCAGGGTAACCCTTCATATTACAATGGCTGATCGGGAATTGGCTATCTCCAACATTTATGCTGACAATAGTGTATGGGGGGGTTTTTCTGCGCTATGCCCTGAGTGAGGATGGGGGGCAGTAAGCGGCCACCTGTATCGACCAAACTAAATCGTAAGAGTAAGTATATTGTGTGTGGTG
>BLSH010344724.1:23040-36112 GCA_018402905.1 Glandirana rugosa
CCAGGGCCCCTGTATCAGGTATAGGAATCTCTGAGACTGATCGCCGGGAGTCCCAATATGGCGGCCGCGGAGGCCTCACAGAAGCCTCGGGCTCAATTTCGGGCCGCTCCCGCTCCGGATACCGCCGCTATATTCCGGCTTGTAATTTTTCAGGGGTAGGTACAGCACTAGGTTTGGGGTCTCCAAATACCCGCTTGATTGCGGATTAGGCAGCACAAATCAGTTTATTAGGTGAGATGAACTCCGAGCCCATAGAGAGCTGGATGGCCGGCCTGGATGATTTTAGGCCTAGCGCCGCTGCGGGAGTAGGCCTCTCCGCCGCTCAATTTACGGCTTAGGCTGTAGGGGGAAGTGTGGAGAGGGGGGCCAGGAGGTGGATGAGTCTCACCGAGGGGTCTGGAGCACGGATTAGAAAGGATTGATGGTGGATGTCCACGGAGCTCATTAGAAGCACGTCCGTTCGCGGTTCCCGTCAGGCCACGCCCCCACATGTTGGCATTTATTGTTCCCTCAATGAACTGTAGCTCCCCAGTGCTGGTAGCACTAATGCAGCCCCAGACCAAGACACTCCCACCTCCATGTTTGACTGTAGGCAAGACACACTTGTCTTTGTACTCCTCACCTGGTTGCCACCACACATGCTTGACACCATCTGAACCAAATAAGTTTATCTAGGTCTCATCAGACCACAGGACATGGTTCCAGTACTCCATGTCCTTAGTCTGCTTGTCTTCAGCAAACTGTTTCTTGTGCATCATCTTTAGAAGAGGCTTCCTTCTGGGATGACAGCCATGCAGACCAATTTGATGCAGTGTGCGGCGTATGGTCTGAGCACTGACAGGCTGAGCCTCCACCCCTTCAACCTCTGCAGCAATGCTGGCAGTACTCATACATCTATTTCCCAAAGACAGACTCTAGATATGACGCTGAGCACGTGCACTCAACTTCTTTGGTTCACCATGGGCGAGGCCAGTTCAGAGTGGAACCTGTGCTGTAAATACACTGTATGGTCTTGGCCACCATGATGCAGCTCAGTTTCAGGGTCTTGGCAATCTTCTTATAGCCTAGGTCATCTTTATGTAGAGCAACAATTCTTTTTTTCAGATCCTCAGAGAATTCTTCGCCATGAGGTGCCATGTTGAACTCCCAGTGACCAGTATGAGAGAGTGAGAGTGATAACAACACTTTTAACCTGCTCCCCATTCACACCTGAGAACTTGTAACACTAATTATTCAAATGACACCGGGGAGGGAAAATGACTAATAGGACCCAATTTGGACATTTTCACTTAGGGGTGTACTCACTTTTGTTGTCAGCAGTTTAGACATTAATGGCTGTGTGTTGTTATTTTGAGGGGAAAGCAAATTTATTCTGTTATGCAAGCTGTACACTGACTACTTTACATTGTAGCAAAGTGTCATTTCTTCAGTGTTGTCACATGAAAAGACATAAAAAATATTTACAAAAATGTGAGGGGTGTACTCACTTTTGTGAGATACTATATATATAATAATATTATCTTTATTGTATCCAATACAGTTCCATGGTATAGAAATGCATAATACCTTTTCAAAACATAAGCACAACCATATACAATGGGCTGACATAATGATAAAAGTATACCATGGACATATAAGTTATATAGGATGATAGTGCATAGTTATACATATACATATATACATACAACTGAATACATGCTGGATAAAAAGCCAAACTGTCTTAGCATCATATGAATAGAAGAACTTTACGTGCATTTCGTTCACGTTCACTCATCAGGAGTATGGATGCAAAAATTCAAGATCAGCCCGAGAACAAAACTATCTCACAAGAGGGTAAAGGGGTTGGAAGAGAGGGCCCCCCAAATCTGCCTGGCCCGGAGCTGAGGCAGGGAAACCCAAACCCAAACCTTTAATCCTTCACCATGAGAGACAACGCATCACTGGTTTCACACTCTCAATACAAATGCAAGATTGATGCGGATTGTTCAAGACCATTCATCCTCTCAGGGATTGCATTGTGATGAAAATAAAAGCACACAATGGCGCACTGGCCTAGAGAATTATCCTCAGTACAGAAACATTTATTAAAAGTCATAAAATATACTCACAAACACAGTAAAATCACAAGCGTATCAGAGGTATGCGGCTTTGCATTAAATGGTATATCCTAATGGTATCCTGGACAAAATGGCTAACGCGTTTCGAGGCCACATCCTCTTCCTCAGAGCCTGATGTACCACGTCAGAGCCACAGCCTTATAACACACAGTCTGCAGTAAAAAAAGGGGTGGGAACAACCATGTGTCCACCCAGTGGGCGTGGAACAGTGATCTAATTGGACTACACTCACATAGGCCAACCTCCCCCCAAAAAAATGAATGGGGTATACACAGATACATGATGGATAAAAAAAAAAAAAAAAAACACATATATATGTGTGTATGTGTATATGGTGTATATAGCGTGCATCCACACATAACGTAATTTTACATCCAAAATACACATCATTTGACTAAGAGGCTTTAATTTGTGACATATAGACACACTCCTCCCCCTCTTCTACCTTCCCTGTCCTTGCAATACAAGCCAGCCAATTGTGAGAGCTGTCAAACCAGTTTCAATTATTCCCACAAAATCAAAGTCCTCTTCGTGTAATAGCAGCTTCAGTTACTCTATTTTGTTAGCTAGGCTCCTAGCGTTTGTGTATGTGTCTCTTAGTGCTGTATGAGTGCATATTATTTTCTCCTTTTGTTTCCCCTGGCTTTGATTTTGAATTACCCACGTGTTTACTCCTAGATCTGATGTTATGGCTGTATTATCACTGCTGACTCCCCTATCACCCTCTGTCATATGCTCACTGCTGGCTATCTCTTCCTCTGACCCCTCCCCCCAACACCTAGTTTAAAAGCCCCTTCAACTTTGTGGCCATCTTTCTTTCCATTAGAGCTGTACCATCCCCATTAAGGTGCAGCCCTTCTTTACTAAAAAGCCATTAACTGACTGAGAAGTCAGCCCAGTTCTCCAGGAACCCAAACCCTTATTTCCTACACAAGTTCTTCAGCCACTTGCTCAGTTCCTAAGCTCCTGCTGCCTCTCTGGTGTGGCTCGAGGTACAGGTAGTATTTCAGAAAAAAACCTCCTTGGGGGTCCTTTTCCTCAATCTATTCCCTAAGTCCCTGAAATTATTTTTCAGGACTCGCCACCTTCCTCTCACTTTGTCATTGGTACCAACATGTACCATGACTGCTGGGTCCTCCCCAGCCCCACCCAATAATCTGTCCATCTGATCTGCAATGTGTCAAACTTGAGCATCCGTTACACAACATACTGTCCAGCAACCCCAGTGTTTCTGACAGATTGCTCTCTCTGCCCTCGTAATAATGGACTCCCCCCCCCACCCAAAACTTGTCTCACCTTTCCTGTATTTCCTCACCCCTCCTTACTGGAACCATCACTTCCCTGGCAGCTATGGGAGGGCACCTGCTCCAGCACTGCCACCCCTGAGCTCATATCCCCAGCATCATGCAACTTGGCATCTTTGTTGGAGTAATGTCCAAGCTCCTTTCCAGGTTGCCAATGCTTCTCAGTGTTGCCACTTGCCTCTCCAGAACCAGGATCTGGGCTTATAGAGAAACAACCTGCTCACATCTCGCACAGCAGTATTCACCCTTGATTGGTTCATCAATGAACGCATACATGGAGCTGAATGTGCACTGAATGGCATCACCAATCCTGTTGGACATTTTACCCACTATTCTATTGGGGATATTGAGAAAGACTTGCTATTGGTAACCTACACTACTCCCCGCTTTCTACTCCCAGCGTACCCACAGTACACGGCACTCACAGTACATGGGCACTCACAGTACATGGGAACTCACAATCCACAGGCACCCACACTACACAGGCACTCACAGTACACAGGAACTCACAGCACCCCAGCACTCACAGTACACGGGCACTCACAGGACACGGGCACTCACAAGACATGGGCACTCACAGGACACAGGCACTCACAGTACACGGGCACTTACAGTACCCAGGCACTTACAGCATCCGGGCACTTACAGCACCCGGGCACTCACAGTACATGGGCACTCACAGTACACGGCGCTCACAGCACTCGAGCACTCACAGTACTCGGGCACTCACAGTACATGGGCACTCACAGTACTTGGGCACTCACAGTACACAGGCACTCACAGTACATTGGCACTCACAGTACTCTGCACTCCCAGTACACGGGTACTCACAGTACACAGGCACTCACAGTACTTAGGCACTCACAGTACTCAGACACTCACAGTACACAGGCACTCACAATGCTCGGGCACTCACAGTACTCGGGCACTCACAGTACACGGGCACTCACAGTACACAGGCACTCACAGTAATCGGGTACTCACAGTATTTGGGCACTCACAGTACTCGGGCACCCACAGTACTCAGGCACTCACCGTACATGGGCACTCACAGTACTCGGGCACTCGCAGTACATGGGCACTCTCAGTACATGGGCACTCACAGTACACGGGCATGCACAGTACACAGGCACTCAAAGTACATGGGAATTCACAGTTCACAGGTACCTACAGTACACAGGAACTCACAGCATTCTGCGCTCACAGTACATGGGCACTCACAGTATACAGCACTCAGGCACTCACAGTACTCGGGCACTCACAGTACATGGGCACTTACAGTACATGGACACTCACAGTACTCAGCACTCACAGTACAGGGCCACTCACAGTACACTGGCACTCACAGTACTTAGGCACTCATAGTACTTGGACACTCACAGTACTCGGGCACTCACAGTACTCGGGCACTTGCAGTACATGGCACTAACAGTACATGAGCACTCACAGTACTCGGGCACACACAGTAGACAGGCACTCACAGTTCTCGGGCATTCACTGTCAACTGGTACTCACAGTCCACAGGCACTCCCAGTTACACCACAACACTCAGTCCCCTGACAGTTTCTCAGCTACTCAACAATACTCCAGTACTCTGTTATACCACAATACTCAGTTATTCAACACTACACAACTATACCACATGTGGTGTTATGAAAAGCGAGGTGATTGATGAACATTATGTTTCACCTCACGTGCGTTCACTTGCAGGTAACTAAGGTGGAATTCGGTATAAAGGAAGCTGACCTGGATCAGATAATGCCTCTGACCTGGGACTCAGGAGCTGTGGGCCTGAAATAAAGCTGAAACAATTAACTTTGCTTTGAGACTGAAAAAAGGTTTGCATTATCTTTGTTTTGTGGATGACTGGGAGAAGCCATTCACCTCTGAGTTAGGAAAACTGAAACTGTTTAGTTAGTGCCAGGATGGCAAGGATTTATTTTCTGTTTTGTTTAATTGATATACCCGCAGCCATTTAAATTAAACCTGGCTACAAGTCAGATTTTAAGAAAACCTGCCATTTGATGTACCTTTTTCCCAGGGAAGGTGATCCCCATTGAGCTAATCCCTCACGCATGGTGGAGGATGGGGGCAAGACTGTTCCAGGGTTCAAGGGCATGAGGAAAAATTACAAGACTGTTGCTACAGATAATGAGACTATGGGCTCAGGACCTGGAGACTGGCCAAATAGGCCAGGAAGGTCTCTGAGGCCATTTAGAGGACTGGGTACAGAACACATAAGATGTTATCACTGCCATGCATTAGGTCATATTGCTGCTAACTGTCCCCTAAATGATGAACCAGTGCAATGTTATAATGCTTACTTGAAAAAATGCATGTCTTTTTTTGCACAGGTAGCATGTACTGCAACATGTCAGGCACTTATGAAAAAACATGTGTGTGATTTCAGTTGATGCAAAGCCAGTCACGGTTCTCCTAGATTCTGGTAGTGTGGTGATATTAATCAAAGGTGAATGTGTAAATCCTGCAAAGTTACACCCTAGCACCATTGGGGTTATTTGCATACATGGTGACATACGTGACTACCAGACTGTTGTAGTTGAGATTGATACCCCTTGGGGCATAGTGACACATTCACTGCTGCATGAAGCCCTAGTGGGGAGAAATTTGGAATGGAAAAACAAAAGGAGTCAGGAGGACAGAGCTCCCCCTGCTGAGGAAACACAGGAACTCACAACAGACCCTTTTGATTACACAATTGAAAGGAAAACTGTTGGCGTGTCCAAGGAAGAGGAAGATCCTTTTCCTTTTTCTGTAATGGTTGGGGAGCAGGAGGAGCTGGAATCCAGCCCCCAGCTGGAGGTTAATGAACAAGAAATGATCTCTGAATCTAATAGCGAGAGTGGACATATTATGGTGCCTGACTTAGAGGTCAGAATAGATGATTTTTGTAAGGAACAACTAAAAGATGCCACACTCAATAGAGCCAGAGAAAACATTAAAATGGTAGATGGGGAATCTATTGAACATAATATAGGGGTGTATTTTCCCTACATGGCTCTTAAAAATAACTTGCTGTATCAGGTGGCAAAGCAAGGGGAGGAGGACGTAGAGCAGCTAGTGGTTCCCAAACCCTATCGCCAAATAGTATTAGATTTAGCCCATGGTCATATATTGGGGACATCTGGGTATAGAGAAGACCAAAGAGAGAATAACCCAGAGATTCTTTTGGCCCGGGTTATATGCAAGCGTCAAAGAATATTGTGAGTCATGCCCAGTGTGTCAGTATTCTGGGCCATCGCCCCATTTTCGCAGTCTGCTTGTACCATTGACAATCATTGAAGTGCTTTTTGAAAGAATTGGCATGGATCTGGTGGGACCAGTAGTAAAGTCTGCCCGGGGGCCATCAGAACATACTGACTAGGTGACTAGGTGACTAGGTCACGCAATATCCTAAAGCCATTCCCTTGCGTAATACCTCAGCTAAAACTATTGTCACAGAGCTTGTCCAGGTATTTAATCATGTGGTTATTCCAAAAAAAATATCGATGGATCAAGGCACCCCATTTATGTCCCAAGCCACTGAAGAATTGTGTAAGTTGTTCAAAATTTCCCATCCCCATACCTCTGAAGCCATTCCCTTGCGTAATACTTCAGCTAAAACTATTGCCACAGAGCTTGTCCAGGTATTTAGTCGTGTGGGCATTCCAAAAGAAGTATTGATGGATCAAGGCACCCCATTTATGTCCTGAGCCACTAAAGAATTGTGTAAGTTGTTCAAAATCTCCCATCTCCATACCTCTGTCTACCACCCGCAAACTGATTGTCTTGTAGAGAGATTTAACAAAACACTCAAAAGCATGTTAAAGAGGCGGTGGACAAAGATGGGAGAAATTGGGATTTTTTTGCTGCCATACCTCAAGTTTGCCATACGGGAGGTACCTCAGGCATCTACAGGTCACTCCCCTTTTGAACTACTGTATGGAAGACATCCCAGGGAATTGCTAGATGTTGCCAAAGAAACATGGGAGGGAGTGACCACGCCTTATAGAAACATTATTGAGCATATCTCACTGATGCAATATAGAATGGCTGCTGTCATGCCTCTTGTACGGGAACATATGGAGCAAGCCCAGGAGGCCCAGAGAAGGGTTTATAAATGGGGTGCCAAGACCCAGATCTTTAACCCTGGTGATAGAGTGCTGATACTAGTCCCCACCATGGAGAGTAAATTCCTAGCAAAGTGGCAAGGTACCTTTGAAACTATGGAAAGAGTAGGGGAGGTAAACTACTAAGTTTACCAGCCAGGGAAAAGGAAACCTGAAAAGGAAACCGTGTCACCTGCCTGGACTGACCACAGTTCTACAGCTTTACTTTTAATTATGGAACCAGGTGTCCGCGTAAATGTAAAGCCCCATAGAATACCTAAGGCTAGACGAGAAGCAGTTGCAAATGAAATAAAGAACATGTTAGAGCTGGACATGATAGAGGAGTCCCACATCGACTGCTCAAGTCCCATAGTGTTGGTCCCAAAACCAGATGGAACTATAAGGTTTTGTAATGATTTCAGAAAGTTGAACAGCATGTCTAAATTCTATGTGTACCCAATGCCTTGGGTTGACGAGCTTGTTTGACCAATTGGGAGGTGCCCGGTACATAAGTACTTTAGATCTGACTAAAGGTTATTGGCAGATAACCCTAACAGAGTCTGCCAAATAGAAAACTGCATTTTATACACCCGAGGGGTCCTTCCAGTATAAGCGGGTGCCTTTTGGCTTGCATATAGTACTCCTGCCTCATTCCAGAGAATGATGGATAAGACCTTAAGACCACATCGCCAATACGCAACCACCTATTTAAACAATGTAGTCATCCACAGCCCAGATTGGAAATCCCATTTGCCCCAGATGCAATCAGTAGTGGATTCCCTTAGGAAAACACGACTCCTACCTTGACTCCATTATTGGTCAGGGGCTGATCAAGCCTCAGTTCAATAAGATTGAGGCAGTACAAAAGTGGCCCCAACCCATAACTAAAAAAACAAGTTTGTGCATTTCTGGGGATCACCAGGTACTACAGGCATTTTATACCCAATTTTGCCACCATTGCAGCCCCACTGACAGATCTGATGAAGGGTAGAGGGTCGGTCATGATCAAGTGGAATCCAGAGGCAGAGAAGTAATTTCAAATATTGAAACATGCCCTTTATGCACAACCTGTGCTCATGACCCCAGATGACCCAAAGGAGTTTGTTGTGCAGACAGTTGCCTCTGGCGTGGGACTGGGTGCTGTACTGTCCCAAGTCAGAGATGGGGAGGAGCACCCAGTGGTTTACCTTAGCAGAAAGCTCAACATACATGAGAAAAACAATGCCATTGTTGAGAAGAAATGTTTAGCTATCAAATGGGCCTTAGAGGCCCTGAAATATTAACTGTTGGGGAGACCATTCAAAATAGTCACTGATCATGCCTCTATTAAATGGATGTGTGATGACAAGGAGAAAAACAGTCAGGTGATAAGGTGGTCCCTTGCTCTTCAAGTATGTGGAACATAGAGCTCGGAAACTCCAGAATAATGCAGATGCCCTTTCCCCTTACAATTTTCTGGTTGGGACAGTTGCTCAGCTACAGGGGCTTGAGCAGAGGGGGGATATGTGGCATTATAAAAGGTGATTGATGGACGTTATGTTTCACCTTGCATGCATTCACTTGCAGGAAACTAAGGTGGAATCCGGTATGGGTTTTACCAGCCACCTTGGCAGGGTTGGTTCCAGACCGGATTTTGTGGTTCACTTGTGTCCATCAACAGGTGGTATAAAGGAAGCTGACCTGGATCAGATAATGGGACTCAGGAGCCATCAAGCTTGAGAAAAGCTGTTGAAATGAACTTTGCTTTGTGACTGAAAAAAGGTTTGCATTATCTTTGTTTTGTGGGTGACTGGGAGAAGTCCTTCACCTCTGAGTTAGGAAAACTGAAATTGTTTAGTTAGTGCCTGGATGGCAAGGATTTATTTTCTGTTTTGTTTATTTGATTTACCTGCAACCTTTTAAAATAAACCTGGCTACAAGTCAGAGTATAAGAAAACCTGCCGTTTGAAGTACCTTTTTCCCAGGGAAGGTGATCCTCATTGAGCTAATCCCTCACACATGGTGGAGGATGTGAGCAAAACTGTTCCAGGGTTCAAGGGTGTGGGGAAAAATTACAAGACTGTTAATACAAATAATGAGACAGTAGTTAGTTATACCACAATACTCAGTTACCCAGCAGTGCTCTGCTCAGCCTCTCCTACAATCTGTCAGCATTCAGTCTCCCTTGGTCAGCCTGCCTGTCCTTACTCCCGCTGCTTCCCAGGTCTACCTGACACCCTCCTCCTCAGGTCCGTGGCTTACACTTACCCACCGCCGCCTCTCCTGGTTAACCTGTCACCTCTCTGCTTCCCTATGTCTTCCTGTCCACCTCCTCCATTGGAGTCACTGGGGTGGCACGGCCCTCAGTCACTCCTGTTCCTCCCGTTCCCCCTTCCTGATGGTCCCGACACCTGTACAAACCAATCAATATACCCTTATTGCGATATTTTTACCAATAATTATGTAGCATAATACATATTGGCCTGAATTTATAAAGAAATTTGATTTTTTTAAATGTTTTTATCTTTTTATCGGATGTCTTTTATAGCAGAAAGTAAAAAAATATTGTTTTTTCTTTTCTTTCAAAATTGATTTATAGCCCCCCCAAAAAAAAGTGCTGAGCAAATACCAAAAGAAAGCTCTATTTGAGGGAAAAATGGGACATAAATTTAATTTATGTACAGCATTGCATGACCATGCAATTGTCGGTAAAAGTAACATAGGGCTGTATAGCAAAAAATTACCTGGTCATGAAAGAGGGGGTAAATCTTCTGGAGGTCAAGTAGTTTTTGATTGTGTGTATATGTATTTCTTTCTATTAAAAGCTTGAAGTGTCCTTGTGAAGTGTTTTTGTTGTTTTTGTGTTTTTTTTTTACATTTAACTCTTTGGAAATGTTTGCTAAGGTGTCTTGAAAGTGTTTTGCTTAGCTGCCTTTCTTGCAAGGTATCCCAGAAATGTTAATAGGCATGTAGCCTGTTCTGGCACAGGAAAGGGAGAACGCATGCCCATTGTCCTTCCTTTCCTAGCCACTCAAGCAGCATGTTTGGATAAGGGCCATGGTAACATTTTAAGGAGAACCCTATGCTGTTTGTTAAAAAAAGTCAATCTTTAACCCTTTCACGGCCAAGTCCGTACATTGTACAGACCTACAAAAGTGCCTGCAGGTGGCCAAGTCTGTACGCCCTACGGACCTATATTCCTTCTCTGTTATAAGCTCACCATAAACTTATATCAGAAATGTTCAGCAGACTCTGCTGAACAAAACAATAACCCTGATTAGCAGCTAACAAGCCAACGATCAGAGTTATTCAGCTAAAATGACCCCCCCTCTGCCGCCGCTGCCTCTCTACCTGTTACCCGCTGCTTCCTCCCACCAACACAGATCTCCGTGAATCTGTTGCAATTGCCGACTCGCTCCGCTGCCACTCCCGCTGGCAGTTGCACAGTTAAACCTCTTTTTAATGTTAAATGATGCCCCCCCACTGGCACTCCCTTCAGTGCCCCCCTCGCTCACCAGTCCCTGGCGGCCCCTCCATGCAGCTCTGCAAGTGGCATTCCCCGACGCTGCTGCCTGGGAGATCGGCAAGTGTAGTGTGTCAGGATGAAGAGCGGGGGGCTGGTAAACATATGTTTACCAGCCCCTTCCTTTCCTAGGTGAACAAAGTGAGTGTTCGGTACTGATCGCTCCAATGTTCAGCTGTCAAGGTGGCATAGTAAACAGTTTACTATGCCACCATTTATGAATGAATGAGAGCCGCCATTCAGAGGCTTCCATCCATTCATAAGTATTGCAGCTGAGCCTGCAGAGAAAAGGACTGAACTTTTCAGTCCCTTTCTCTGTCTAAAAAAGAGACATTAGAGGTGTGTTTAGACCCCTGATTTCTCTCCAACCCCCCCCCCATTAAAAAAAAAGTTTTAAAAAAATGTGTACAAAAAAAAATTGTAAAAAAAATAATTAAAAATCATAGCAAGGCCCCTTTCACACAGGCACCTCCATGGGATGGGATCCACTTGTTCAGCAGGGGATTGGTCTGCTAATGACAGGATGACAGGTCTGTCTCTGGTTCACTGTGCAGAGCAGAGACAGACACAGTCCCAATCTCCTCTATGTGGAGATCGGGTGAAAATGGACCGCATGTCCATTTTCATCTGATCTGCCAGACATGCAGGATCGGATAGTGGCAGATGTCAGCAGACATGTCAACGTTGACATCCGCCACTCCATAGGGTAGACTGGAGGGTCTGATCAGGTCCACCTGAAAAACTGACAGGTGGACCTGATCGGACAGCCTGTGTGAAAGGGGCCTAAGGGTAAATTTAGACATGCGTCTAAATCACCCTTGCCTCTGAAGCCCGTAGCTACTGATAGGTGATGAGGAAGCCATGCGATGCCTCCTCACCACATGTTTTAACCCCATTTTTGCAGACAAATGCACCACAACCACATGGCACCCCCTCAACCATAAGTCTAAAGAAAGCCTAATGCCTTGTTCACACAGGGCATACCACTACAGGGCCATGTTTAACTGCAGAGGGATGCACAGGTGTTCCGTGCATCCCCATGCAGGTAGTCCCATTGATGTCAATTGAGATGCAGCAGCTGCAAGGACACCGCCACTGTGGCCTAAGACAGTGTTTCTCAACCGGGGTCCCCAGTGGTTCTGCCACAATCTGCCATTCATCACAAGCAGATGAACGGTGGATCGCATACCCACAGAGCTGACAGGCTATAGTGCACAGATCACTGACATCACTGTCCCGTGCCAATCACAGCCGCCCTCCCCTCCCTCCCAGGTGCCTGCATGTTAATGTGTGGCATCACTCGGGAGGCATGAGAGAGGATAGCAGGTGGGAATCAGGCATTCAGCAGCATTCTGGACATTCCAGGCATTCCAGCAGCTTCCCTGAGCTACTCTGCATGAAGAAAATTACTAAATATGCCAGTATTGTGCCCACCGGATTCCTCCTGGCCCCCTATACTGTTACCTCCTGGCCTCTGAACTATACTGTTCCTACCTGCCCCCTATACTGTTCCCTCCTGGCCCCCCTATACTGTTCCCCCTATACTGTTTCCTCCTGGCCTCCCTATACCATTTCCTTCTGGCCCCCCTGAACTATACTGTTCCTTCCTGGCCCATCTGAACTATATTGTTCCCTCTTGGCACCCCTATACTGTTCCCTCTTGGCCCCCTATACTGTTCCCTCCTGTCCCACTAAACTATATTGTTCCCTCCTGGCCCCCCTATGCTGTTTCCTCCTGTACTGTGCTGTTTCCTCCTGGTCCCCTGTACTGTGCTGTTTCCTCCTGTACTGTGCTGTTTCCTTCTGGCTCCCTGTACCGTGCTGTTTCCTCCTGGCCCCCCATACTGTGCTGTTTTCTCATGGCCCCCTATATTGTGCAGTTTTCTCATGCCCCCCTGTACTGTGCTGTTTTCTCTTGGCCCCTTGTATTGTGTTGTTTTCTCCTGGTCCCCTGTACCGTGTTGTTTTCTCCTGACCCCCTGTACTGTCCTGTTCTCTCCTGGCCCGTCCTGTCATGTCCCCCAGTCCTCTTTTGTTGTG
>BLSH010344724.1:56526-67501 GCA_018402905.1 Glandirana rugosa
TCTGTCCTCAGAGCAACAGCACAGACAGCAGTAGTAAAGTAATCTATCTCAGGATGCAGGATCAGGTCTTAAAATGGCTAAAATCTGTCCCTCACGCCGTCAGCTACCTTTCCCTATACTAACCCAAGGAGCATGTGACTGCAGCACTGTGACTCCAGCTTATAAAGAGGCTGGGTCACATGATGCACCGGCCAATCACAGCCATGCCATTAGTAGGCATGGCTGTGATGGCTTCTAAGGGCAAACCAGTGAAACGCTTGTTGATTGGCTGCCCTGCAGCTTCTCAACACGTGGAGTAAAATAGCAGAACCCCGGACCGAACCCGAACGATTTTTGAAATGTCCGGGTCCGGGTCCGTGCCACGGACACCCTAAAGTTCGGTACGGACCCGAACGTTACAGTCCGGGTTCGCTCAACACTAGTCACCACTAAGAAACCATGCTCCCTCCACCAGGTGAAATGATGGCTCATCTCCAAGGATGACCCCACAGGGCCAAATCACACATATATGAGAGGGTGTTATCTCGCAGTAACACAGATGCATCCCCTTTCAGATCAACAGATGGATGTCCAGTGGCTATCCGGTCCCATGCAAAGATACAAAACAGCTCCACTAGTGCAATACATTTAGTACTATTGACAGATCAAGACCAAGCCAACCCTGCCTTCAAATGCACTCACATTTTATTCAGTAAAAACCAGCATAAAATCCATAAGTGCATTCTCTCTCACGTGTAAATGGACTCGTAAAGTCCATTTACACGTGAAAGAGTATACACTTATGGATTTTATGCTGGTTTTCACTGAATAAAATCCAGCATAAAATCTTCTGGGACTATATTGCACTTTAGCACAAGCATTTTGATTTGTGTGTCCTTTTTGCACATTGACCCTTACCCAATCACTTATCCTAGTGCTAATCATATTGAGGATATTTATTTATTTGCTTAATTTGCACATTGCTGAAATTTTAGCCATGTATTTGTTTCATTTTGCCCATTGATCTTCACTTTACCATTCACCTTCTAGCTATTTGTATTGGGGACTTTGATTTATTTATTTACTTGCTTATTTTGCACATTGTCCTAATTGCAGCACATATGCATTGTGTATTTAATGTAAGAACATCATATATTTACTTTGGAGCAGCGCTTCCACATTCTTTGATTGTATTGTCTCTCCTATCTCTCTCCTCTCTCAGTGGCTCAGGGGCAGCAGGAGTTAGGCCATCCATACATGGTTCGAATCTCAGACGGTTCAGCTGGAACCAGTCAAGATTCAAACCATTAATGGGCAGGCTGAACGTAAAAAGTTGATCGATAGATCAACTTGGGTACAACCAGCCTGCTGGATTCTCTTGCAATAATCGCTAATGGCTGCTATAGCTACTAACAATAATCACTTTCTTCTCCTGGCAGGGACGGCTTCCCTCGCTCCCCCATTGGGAGAAGACAATTGCCGATTCCCCAGTCAACACTGTCTGTGTTGATGGGGGAATTGTGCAAATTTCACTGTGTATGGCTTGCTTAACTCTATTTCCTGCAATCTCCCTGCACCTTCTAGTGGCTGCCAAGCTCTGCAATTCATGAGAGTGATGTAAGGCTGACTGATCGCTGTGAGCCACTATGGTCTGTGTGCATCCTGGAGGTAATTGACTCCATTATGCTTCCTTCCCATGTTGTGCCTGTTTCCTGCCCCAACACAATGCCGACCCCTAAAGACCAGCGAATGTCAAGAAGGTAGAAGGCTTACCCACCATTTTTCTGGATCATAATGTATGCTGTTGCTGATGCTTTTTAACCCTTTCCTTGCCAGTTCATCAAATTGAAACTCAAAATTCCACTCTTCCCCTTGTCCCCTTGCTCAGAAAGAGAATGTTCAAGAGATGATCAGTAGTTTAAATTCAGAGACAACTGTCGCTGTGAGAGATTTAGGGATCAACACTCTCGCTCCAGATCCAGATACCATAACTCCCCTCCAAGAAGAAAAGAATGCAGGAACACATGAGTGCAGACTGTTAAATTATATTGTAATTCACAATAGTAAAAACTCACATATTAGAATGCATTAACAGGCACATCTTAGTAGTTGTCCATGCAGTGCTCTAATCCGCAGAAGGAGCTGTCGTGGCCGCTCTGACAGCTCTCATGGCCAGCAAGATGGTGGTGTGTGGAAGGAGAGCTGAGATTGAGGGGTGGAATGCTTCCTGGATTGCAGCTTTGGTCAAGGATAATATCATTGGTATGCTCGCGATGACGTTTTGGAGCGGGTGCACCCTGGTGGTGGGAGGAGTATGCACTCCTTTCTCAAGCTTGAGCACGTACTCCTCCCACCACCAGGGTGCGCCCACTTGGAAACGTTGTCACAAGCATACCAGTGACATTATCCCTGACAAACGCTGCAATCCAGGAAGCGTTCCATCCCTCAATCTCAGCTCTCCTTCCACACACCACCATCTTGCCAGCCATGACAGCTGTCAGAGTGGCCAGGATGGCTCCTTCTGTGGGCTAGCACTACGGATACATCACTGAATGGCCAACTACTAAGATGTGCCTATTAATGCATTCCAAAATGAGAGTTTTTACTATTGTGGATTACAATATAATTTAACAGTCTACACTCAGAGGCTCCTGCATTCTTTTCTTCTTTTACATATCCTGGAGATTGCTTTTGCTTCCCTACATAAGGCTGGCCCTGATACAATGGGCTTTCCTTTTTATCCCCTTTTTCCTCATTTGCTACATCCAATAGCTGTCATTTTATATAAAAGACTATAAAGACTTTTCAGTACAGCTAGATCTGCTTTAGATCTGTGCCACACATGCATGTTTGCCTCCCCTCCAAGAACCCAAGGTTCCTCCCATCATTGTCAGCCCAGGCCACAAATGTGTTAGGCCTGCCCTAATGTAATGCTTCCAGGAAAGACAGCCTGCAAAGCTTGCTTCAAGGCAGCTAGCAGGGACAAGGATGCCACAAATAGGAAAATTGTTTCCCTCATGAAGAAAGCTTTTCAGGATATGCCAAAGTCATTCACTATACAACTGCAACCTCTATGTCAACAAGCTCCTTCTATGTCCCATATGACTACACCTCAGTTAAACACTGGGAGCGAGGAGCCTCAGACAATAGCCCTGTCTACGTCTGCTGATTTTTCCAAGGAGGATGAATTTAGAGGCTTCAAATGGTTCCATTTCAAACTGATCTAGCCCTTCTTGAAGGAAGTTAGAGAGGCCTTGAAGTGGGAGGACCCAGTGGAGGAACTGCAGAAGCAGAGGTGCTACTTCCAGAACATGAAGAAGGAGGGGCTCACCTTCCCCTTTATTGACATAATTAAAGATATTATTGAAGATGTGTGGAAGCAGGTGAAAAAAAATTCTCTCTCAGGAATTATTTTGCCAAATTGTACCCCTTGAGGAAGGAGGACGTCAAGCATCTGGAGAACTCACCTGTGGTTAATGCAGCACTGATGTGCTTGGTCGAGCATGTGACTTTACCATTAGATGCAGTCTCATTTAAAGATGTCCTTGACAGGAGGGTGGATTTAGACCTTAAAAAAGGTCTATATGGCTACAGGAGGGGCATGTAAACTATCAGCCCTAGCAGTGATTTCCAAGGCCATGGAGATCTGGATTGATAAATTGGAGGCATCTGTCTAGTGATCTTGGTAAAGCCGCAATCAACATAATTAAATATCTTGCACGTGTGATGCTAAACACAGACACAGTGAGACAAGCCCTATGGTTCAGACCCTGGGTGGTGGGTGAATCATTGTCCAAATGAGGTTGGTGCCCCTTTGAAAACCAATCTCTATTTGGAGACAAGCTTTATGCAACAACTGCCAAGATGACTGGGGAAGGTCTAGCTTCATTCCACAAAACATAAGATTGTTACACCAAAAGAATATGGCCTTTAGTCAGTAGCCTAGAGCTAGAGGGATGGAAGCAAGAGCCTACAGACCAGGGAAAGAGTTTCACAGGCCTTGGAAAGCTTCCTCATGGAAAAAGTAAAAATGGTCAGCCTCTCCTGCAGGTCAAGGATCCCAACAGGTTGGAGCTAATGGCAGTGTATCAAGCCCTCCTGATCTTTGCCCCTATGATCCATGGTGGTTCAGTTCTTCTGAAAATGGACAATGTTACATATGTAGCCTATGTCAAGAAGCAGGGTGCATGCAAAGCCAGTCTCTGTTAAGGGAGGTCATGTCTATAATGGACTTGACATCGGAGAATCTGTTCTTTCTTTCGACAGTATAGTTATCTGGACATGTCAACCTCCTGGCAGACTATCAGGAGCTTGTAGCCTTGTCTTTTCTTACAGAGATAGACCTCTTTTCATCTACCAATAATGCAAACTTCCTCAAGTACTGTGTGAGATGTCAGCATCCGCAGGCAGCCATGGTGGATGCTCTGACCTTGAGATGGGTCTTTTAAACAGCCTATGCCTTTCCTCTGGTGCCTCTCATCCTGGCCTTTCTGAACAGATTGTTTGGGAGAAGTATATAGTGCCAGCAGTAGTTCCAGTTTGGCCCAAACATCCTTGGAACCTGTTTATCCTGTGCCTGAATTTGAGGGCACCCCATCTGTTTCCTGTGAGTACAGATTTCCTATCTCAGGACCCAGTTCTCCATCCAGCACCAAAATAGCTCAAATTGATGGCCTGAATATTGAAAGGTGGAGATTTGCAAGTCTAGAATGTCACTCTGAAGTTGTGGAAATCCTTACAAAGCAACGTAAAAGCAGCATGAATAACATCTATAACAGAGTCTGGCTTAATTTCCAGGAATATGCTGTAGTGGAAGGAGAAGAGCCAAGAGTTTGTTATGTCCTTGCATTACTTTAAAAAGGTCCTGAAATGGGCCTGAGTGCAAGTACATTCAAAGGCCATGTCTCAGGAATTTCAGCCTTTACAGGAGCTACTAACACACTAATAGTCCAATTTTTTAAGGCCGTAGTAAAGCAAGGCCTCCCAGAGCCCCTACATTCACTAAGTGGGACCTGTCAATAGTCCTGAGTTTCCCAACTTCTAGTACGTTTGGACAAGAAGTGTTTCTGTGGGACTTAACATTGAATAGCTTCTACTAGAAGGGTCTCAGAGCTAGAAGCCCTAGTGGTTGAAGAACACTATACTTCCTTTTTGGCGGTAAATAGTACTGCCCACCTTTTTCTGGAAGACAGTCAAGAAGTTAGCCCGCTGGATGTTGGGGAACCCTGAGGTCCTATATTGAAGCTACTTCTAGCTTCAGTACTTTGAACTGCTTGTTTGTGATCCCCAAAGAGGCGTGCAAAGGGAGAAGGGCCCCAAGAGCTATCTTTTCCTGGCTTATGAAGATTATCTCCCTGGCATGTAAGGATAAGGGGTTGGCACTACCAGAAGGAATAGCAGCTCATTCCACAAGGAGCGTGGAATGACTTGGTCATCCATATACACTTTTGTCTTTCATGATCATATTGATCAGTCTGTGTTAACATCTGTTGGTTTTGGAAAAGCTCCAATCTCTTCAGCCAGTTGCCATATTAAAATGGTGTTCACATTATCCCACCATGGTTTTCTAGTTAATTCCCAGAGATGGGCTGACGTGGAGCTATCAGGAATATGGAAAATTGAATACCAATGCTTACCACAATTTTCCTTTCCTGATGGGCTCCATGTCAGCAGGACTCCAACCCAGGTGCAAGGATCTAGTTACGCAATGCCATCCTAGGCAGTGGGGTCAAATGTATGAGTTAGGTCCTGATAGCATGGGGAGTGGGCTGGGCATACCTGAAGGTGGGCTGACATGGAGCCCGCCAGGAAAGGAAAATTATGGTAAGTATTGTATTCAATTTTCCATTTTTTTGTATTTTACAAATTTGCACTATAGCAGCACATGGTGCTGTTAGGAGCATGAGTAAACCTCACACACCTACCTTTGACAGCGCTTGCGCTTTCATTGCTTGTGTGACAAGGACAATTTCAACTCTGCACCAATTGGCCAATGGGAACAGACCTGTACTGGGCATCCTCATTGCTAGGCAGTGGGTCACACCATTTGCCTATCCTTCCTCCACTCACACTGGCCAGTGATCACACACCCCTGACCTTGACTGCCCTGCTATGGTTTGTTATTTAACGTAATACTGAGATTGCCAATAGTTTTCACTTTTCCGATAACTTCTTATTGGTATTATATTCTGTTCTATTCTTTTTATGGAATATATTTAAATAAAAAGAGACATCCTACTAAGATGTTTCTCACTGAAGTCTTTGGGCATTGTATAGCAGATGTGTCTGTAGTTTGTAAGTACTTTGTTTCTTTTCTTTGTGTTTGTATCCTATTGTGAGTCTAGTTTCTTCTCTTTAATAGTTGCCTATGTTCTCTTTTTCAGTTTATTCCAAGTTTATACCATCCTTTTTCAAATATTGACATTTTCTTTTGGTTTTTTTCCAGTCCTATCTTTAGATACCTCTAAACAGGTTTCTCCAAAAATGTGATGGTGTTTTAGCATGCTGTTCATCATGAAATTTTCCACTGTGCTTTTAAAAATTGTACTCTGTAATCTGATATTGTAATTACTATAAGTGCAAATTACTATAAGGCACATAATTCCCAATTTTCTGATTTCAGACATTTTTTTCCAATTTAGCTCAAAAGAATTTGAAGCTTTTCTGAAGAATTTGGAGTTCTGCCACACAACATCTAGCTCCTATTTTATTCAGTCCAATGGGTTGGCAGAGAAATTGGTACAGACGATTTAATTAATATTCAAAAAAAAAAGCAAGGGATAGATCCCTATATTTCACTGCTGGACTGGCAAAATGCTCTGGATATTGCTCTGAAGTTGTTGGAGCATCTATTGTATATGGACACACATCTAATAACAAAACTGGAAATACTTCTGTATTTTTGTTCCAAGATGACTATGATGTCTGAACAACAAAGAATAGATAAACACTAAAAGAAAAAGCAAAATGTACTTTATTACAGTAATATGGCTGTATGTATTTAGCAAAAATGTGAGATTTCGGTGCGACAGTAAATAAAATACAGGCATGGTATTATAATGGGCAAACATCTGATCAATATTGGTGGAACCAAAGGGACATTGTTGAAAAAGAAAGGTAGATCATTTGAATATTATATAAAATCTGAAATATACAGAAAAATAATTTGAGGGAATGAAAAGGACCTCTTCATAGAAAGCTAAAACTCTGTCAATGTAATGCCTGAGAGAAAAACAGTGCTCAAGGTATGTACACACGGGGTAGGATTTTAAGTACAAAATTAATTACATTGCGACATAGTTACATAGTAGGTAAGGTGTACATTTGTCAGTGTCGATAATCATTTCCCATATCCCTATATGTTGTGTTCTTTAAGATGCACATCCAAGAGTCTTTTAAAAATATCAATATTCCCCACTGACACCACCAATTGTGGAAGAGAGTTTAACATAATTATCACCCTGACAGTGAAAAACCTTCTACGCAGCTTAAGGTTACACTGCTTCTTCTCCAATCTCATTGTGTGGCCCCGTGTCCTCTTTTTTTTCTTTTTTAAATATCCTTATTGAAAAAAAAATTAATAACATTCCTTCCCTCACGCAGGAGGGTAACATTGCATTCAACTTTTCCCTTTTAATTTCACATTATCATCACATAATATTTGCTTTAATAAAATAACATAATAATCATACCAATACAAAACAAAACATAACCAACAAAAAGAAAAAAAAATCCTATCTTTCCGCTCCATTGGAGCTATGCTGGAGAAGATCACCTCTGTATTGACCACTTTAACCTTAGAGTAAGACAGAGAGTGGAGAGAAAAAAAAAAAACTCCCCACCCTCCATCGTGTAATTATTTCACATGTCAAGAACAACTTATAGTACTATTACCACTACCATTTAGGGGGCCTTTGCGACTCATTCCCATTTGCCCATTTATCATTAACATTCAAGGGGTTAGGAAACCCTTTACATTCCTCACCAATCTTGTTATATCATCCCATTTCAATCCAAATTTTGGAAACTTACCACCACCAATATTTGTGCCAATTCAAGTGTCAAAAAAGTTTGTCAGTTCAAGTGCCAAAAAAGTTCTACTTGATAATACTTGTGCACTATGTATTTTACAAATGTGAAAAAAAATCCCTTTCTCCAATTCTCTTCCCTCCCCCCTCCCAGGGTCTCCGCACACACACAGATGTAGCCTATCTTTAAAAAGCAAAAAAAAAATACTTTGGGGGGTAATTACAATCAGTATTATTGCTTCTAGGTATTCAGTCTAGGGTTATTAGGTTGTTAGGTCTGGTCTTCCATAATCTCCATAGAGCCACGTCTGTGGATCTATTGGTCATTCATTTAATCCATGGTGTTGTTGCCTCCCTGAACACTCTGATCTTGGGGCAATCCCACCATATATGTATATATGTGCCGCGTTGGCCACAACCCCTCCAACACAAAGCATCTCTTCTAGGGTATATTTTTGCCAAACGCACCGGAGTTCGATACCATCTAGCTAAAAATTTGTACAACATCTCCTGCGTTTGAGAACTTATTGAGGTAACATGTGTAAGTTTAACCATTCTTTTAATTTGAGGACTGGTGAAACTACACCCCGGTTCCCTTTCCCATTCCCTAATAAAATAGGGGACTGAAGTATATTGTCCACTAAGAATCAATTTATACATCTGTGCTAGTAAATGTCTAGGGTCCTGAATGTGTAAACATAAAGATTCAAATGCCGTGAGGGAGCTTAAAGGTCTTATTTTAGGTCTTATTTTCCCACAAAAATCCGCTATCTGCCAGTATCTGCAAGAAGCCATAGGTATATTTCCCAAGGCTATCATCAACTCTGAAAGGGCAGATACTATACCTCATGGGACGAATTTTGCACACATACTGTTCCCATTCGCCCCCCATTGTCCTATAAATTTAGACTCTTCTCCCAGGGGAACCATGGATATCCCTCTAATGATGCCAAAAGTGATGTTGGAGGTGCAAATCCACCTAATGCATTCACTCTGTCCCATATTGCCAGTGTTGTCCACGTTAGAGGGGAGGTCCATTTCAAGAGTCCCCTAGACTTTTTTGGAACCCAAGGGGCTCCTGCCAAGTCTCTGCCTGCCATGGTCTTTTCCATGGAGACCCATATTTTCCCCGGGGAGTCATGGCACCAATTTAAGATGCTCACTAATGACATAGCCCTATAAGATAAGGCTGTGTCTGGAAGCCATACCCCTCCCTCTTCTTTATGTCTTCTCAAGATGTCATACGCTATTCGGGGGTGTTTATCTTTCCAGACAAACTGCTTGAAGAACATCTGTGGGTGTGCAATGGGTATAGTGTGTAATATACTGTATATATTATTTTAGATAAGATTATTATTTAAGGGCATTTACTCTCCCAAACCATGTCAAGATTTGGCCCTTCCAACCCTGCAAATCCCTTAATATTCCCTTCACTAGTTCTTTATAATTGAGATCATATAACAGCCCTTGGTCTGTGGTAGCATAGGTCCCCAGGGAAAAGAGTGCCGCAGGGGCCTCACCACCTCCACAGGCACATGGATAGGTAAAAGCAATGACTTCTCCAGGTTCATTTTGAAATTAGATAACTGACCATACTCATTAATTTCAGACATGAGGGCAGGTATTGAGTCCTGCCGCTTGGAAAGGTAAAATAACAAATCATCAGCATATGCTGAGATTTTATGCTCTGTTGAACTGATCCCATCATCCAATCTCCTAATCCCATCCCCCTCAAAACTTCCATCATAAAGGGGGCGTGGCTACCGAGCTCCGAGATGGCCGCTTAGAATCGGAGCTCTGCCAGCAAGCCGGGACATTCGCCGCATACCGAGCCTCTGACTGAACCCCAGACCACATCTCACCCGCCAGTCTCCAGCCAAGACATCAGAGATCGTGACGGAATGGGGAGAAGAAGAAGAGAACCACCGCCTCAGCCACAAAAACTTACGGGATTCTTCCCGAGACAAACAGAGGGCCTCCAGCAAAATGGCGCCGGCGGCAAAAGCACGAGGCGCAACGAACGAGCCACGACAAGCACCACAGAAGCACGGCTACGCCAACAAGCCGCCAATGTAAACCTGCCGCCCAGCCCTCGCTCATCGGCTGCCTCAACACCCACCTTCAGAAGCCCCGCAAAATCTAAACAAAGAACAGCCTCCCCGGAACGGGCAACGAACGCGGGGATCATGGAGGTGAGTGACAACAGGCCTCAGACAAACACGCCAGGCACTATGCAAGACACATTCTTAACATTCCCCACCTCAGGGCAACCGGCCACGGACAGTGTCCTGAAGGATATGCTTATGTCCCTCAAGACATCACTACAGCAGGATCTGTTTGGAGCGATCCAACAGTGTCAATCTGACATTCAGGCCATAGGAAATAGAGTGGATCATGTAGAGAGGAAAATGGAGGATTACTCAACCTCCTATAACACACTAGTGGATGCATATAATGCACAAAAAGAAGAGATCACCTGGATTACGGACAAATTATCCAATTTAGAAGATAGATCCAGGAGAAATAACTTAAAGCTGAGAGGAGTACCTGAGTCAGTACAGGCAAATCAACTACAGCAATATGCCCAAGACCTATTCGCCATCTTGGTTCCTTCCCTGACCCCACTAGAAGCCCGTCCCGAAACCACTAACACCGGTCCAAGGCAGACAAAACCTCACACACAGACCTCTCCAGGCCCTCATAATCCTATCTACGTATAACCCCGCCTGCCAACAGGCCCAAGGCACTCCGTCAGTCATACTCGAGAAACCGAAACATCTTTACCTCAGAATTATACTGTAGGGACCCCCAAAGAAGACCATTCTTCAATCCAAATCCATGGGACACCTAAGACAGGTGACACCGAAGATCACCCCAGTCCCTTCCTTGGTTCTACCGCTTATCCAGAACCCGTATAACGACATCAACTAAACGGACATGACTGAGTCCATGAGGAGAGTCGAAATTCA
>BLSH010344724.1:70720-108023 GCA_018402905.1 Glandirana rugosa
TCCAATGGACAAAGGGGTGCCTCACCCCCTCCAGACTGTCCAAATTCTACCCAAGCTTTCCACCCTTATGCTGGCGTCTATGTGGGGAAACAGGTAACCTACTGCATGTACTGAAAAGCTGCCCGAAACTTACATCCTTTTGGAATCAAGTCTCCACCTTAATCTCCACATTAACTTCCACCCCCATACAAATAGACGAAGGCATGGCAATACATAGCCTGGGACTAGAGAATTTCCCCCCCACCCTAAGAGCAACCATCACCCATATTCTCCTGGCCGCCAGACACTCCATCCTTAAAAAGTGGAAATCCCCAGACATACCACAGTTGTCTGAAGTAATTACTGCAGTGAGTACCAACTTCTCCTTTGAGAGGCTCCTGGCTTTAAATTCTCTAAACGGCAGGAAATTTGACATAGGCTGGTCTGAATGGACAAAAAGATACTTGCCTAACCACTGATAATCATTCACTCATTAACTCAGATAACCTATACTCAGTATTCTATATTATTCTGTATTAACTGTACGAAATACCATAACACAGATATGATTTTGTACCAATGTCCTACCTTCTTCTTGTTATGTTTGAAAATCTCAATAAAAATACTTGGAAAAAAAAAAAAAAAAAAAACTTCCATCATAAAGATCCAATTCACGCTATCGCATGCCTTTTCGGTATCCATCAATATTACCACCCGGGGGATCTGGTCGGGTCCATTTTGAGCCCAATGGAGCACATGTAGGGCACGAAAGGTATTATCTCTAGTTTCCTGGCTTTTTATAAACCCTGTCTGATCCAAATGGATCAGTTTAGTGATGTGATCTTGCAATCTAAGGGCCAGTATTTTAGCTAGAAGTTTAGCATCTGCGTTAATGAGGGAGATGGGTCTATAGCTGGCACAATGTTGAGGGTCCTTCCCAGCTTTTTGGATGATCGTCACATAGGCCAGCAGGGCTTCCAGAGGTAATGGACATGACCTAGTAATTGAGTTCAAATAACTACATAGTGGTGGTATTAAAATCGTTTTAAATTTCTTATAATATGCATTTGAGAAATCTTCTGGTCCTGGGCTCTTACCCCCCGGTAGGGCAGAGATTACCCTGCATAATTCCTCATTGGTAATTTGACCCTCCATTTCCTCCAGGATCTCGGGTGGCAACACTGGCAATTTAGAGTTCTTAAGTGAGGATCAAATGCCCTCTAGCTTCACTTGGTTCGTCACATTTGGTGGAGTAGAGATGTTATATAGAGAGGCATATTACTTTCGGAACTCATCTGCTATTTGCAGCGTATCTACTATCTGTTTGTTATGTACAGACAGATTATGTACCTGGCGTGTTTCTTGTTGTTTCTTTAATTGTCTAGCTAGTAGATGACCACATTTATTCCCTTGTTTATAAAAGCCATGTACAAAATATGTATGTTTATCTTTGATCCTGTGGTCTAAACATCCAGAAAGTTCAGACCACAGGGTCTCAAGCTGTTTCTCCACCGAGGGATCAAGATGTTTTTTATGTCCAATCTCCAGTTCATGAATCTTTTCTAGGAGGTCTACCATCTCCTTTCGCTTTGATTTTTTGATACGGGATCCATGTGCAATTAATTCCCCTCTAATAACTGCTGTCTTGTGCTACCCTTGTGCCTCCTTTTCCTATGGTTTATGCTAAACGTGATCACTAATACTCAAGTTGTCCCATGTTTCCACATCTATGATCAGACTTGAATCATTTGTAATTAATAGATCTAGCAATGCATCCTTTCTAGCTGGGGTATCCACCAATTGGGACATGAAGTTGTCCTGTAAGACATTTAAGAAATGATGGATCTTTACTGAGTGAACTGCCCCCTCTGCCCAGTCAATATCCAGACAGTTGAAGTCCCCATTATGATGACATTTCCCTTCCTTGCTGCAATAATTCTGATTGGAGGTCCAGCTCCTGCTCTTCTTTCAGGTTGGGGGCTTGTAACATGCCCCCACTATTAATCTCCCACTTACATGTTCTCTTTGAAGTTCCACCCACACGGATTCCACCTTCGCCCTTGTCCCATTTACAATGTCACTCCTCTCTACCCCACAAAATCATTTTTGATACATAGACACCCTTCCCCCTCTTCTACCTTCCCTGTCCTTCTTATACAAGGAAAACCCCTGGGTATTTGCCAGCCAGTCATGTGAGCTGTCAAACCAAATGTCTGTTATTTCCACAAATTCTAAATCCTCCTCATGTAATAGCAGCTCTAGTTCCTCCATTTTGTTATGCATTATGTGTATATGCCTCTCAGTATTGTATGGGTGCATATCATTTTCTCCTCATATTTATTTAGGCTTCATTTTTGATTTGTCCACTCATTCACCCCAGAATTAGATGTTATGGCTATATTATCACTACTGACTCTACTATTACCCTCTGTCCTTTTCTCACTGCTGGCTATCGCTTCCTCTGAACCCTCCCCCAACACCTAGTTTAAAAGCCCCTCCAACTTTGTGGCCATCTTTCTACCCAATAGAGATGCACCCTTCCCATTAAGGTGCAGCCTGTCCCTACTAGAGAGCCAGTAACTGACTGAGAAGTCAGCCCAGTTCTCCAGGAACCCAAACCCCTCCTTCCTACACCAGTTCCTCAGCCACTTGCTCAGTTCCCTAAGCTCCTTCTGCCTCTCTGGTGTGGCTCGAGGCACAGGTAGTATTTCTGAGAATACCACCTTGGAGGTCCTTTTTTTCAATCTATTCCCTAAGTCCCTGAAATATTTTTTTAGGACTCTCCACCTTCCTCTCGCTTTGGCATTGGTGCCAATGTGTACCATGACAGCTGAGTCCTCCCCAGCCACACCCAATAATATGTCCATCCAATCCACAATATGCTGAACCCAAGCGCTCAGTAAACAACATTCTGCTTAGTGACCACAGTCTTTACTGGAGCAGTCATTCCCCTGCTGCTCTAGTACTGCCACCCCTGAGCTGAAATCCTCAACATCATGCAACTTGGCATATTTGTTGGTGTGTACCAACTCAGGACTAGCCTCCCTAGCACTCTTCCCTCTACCCCTCCTTCTAACTGTCATCCAGCTACCTACCTCTGGTTCCGGTGCCTCCATATTTCCACCCTCCTCTATATTCCCCACCGGCACTTGCTGGGTAATGCCCAAGCTCCTTTCCAGGTTGCCAATGCTTCTCAGTGTTGCCACCTGATTCTCCAGATCCAGGATCTGGACTCTCAGAGAAACAACACACTCACATCTCGCACAGCACTATTCACCCTGGAATGGCTCATCAAGGCTCATACATGATGCAAGATGTGCACTGGGTGGCATCACCAATCCTATTGGACATTTTGCCCACTACTCTAGTGGGGATAATAAAAAAATATGTGCTGTTGGTACTCCAAGCTCTCCTGGTGCTACAGATATCTAAGTCCCTCACAGTCACTGTCAGCACCCCACATCACTTTCAACAGCCTGTGTCACTCTCAGCACCCTGTGCCACTCTCAGCACCCCAAGTCACTCTCAGCACTCTAAATAATTCTGCGTCACTTTCATTACCCTGCGTTGCTCTCAGCACCCCATGTCACTCTCAGAACTCTGTGTCACTCTCAGTACCTTGTGTCACTATAAGCACCCCGTGTCACTCTCAGCACCCTGCGTTACTCTCAGTACTTCCATTACTATGAATTACTACAAATAATTCTCCTACTAATCCAAGTTCCTATATTATGTAAATAATACTTCCAGTATCCAAGTTACTATATTATGTAAGTACTCCAAGTTACTATATTATGCAATTAGTACTTTCAGTAGTCTAAGCTACTGTATACTCTAGGTACTCTCAATACTCCCAGTTACTCTCAGTACTCCCAGTTACTCTCGGTACTCCCAGTTACTCCAGGTACTAAAGGTACTCCCAGTTACTCTTAGTACTCATGGCTACTCCAGGTACACTCAGTAATCAAAGACTACTATTCTCAAATGAAATGTGATTTAAGGTTTAGATGGATTAATACTAATATGTTTATATTAATTTTCAGTAAAAATATATAATATCAATATGCTACTATACTATAAGTAGTTCCAGAAGTATGCTGATTGTAACCTAGGGAAGTTAATTTACTAATGTTAATAAAGTTGCTCACTTTGCAGGGGAAGTCATACTTTGCTGTTTCATTTGCCCCAAAGCTTAGTGAACGAGGTGAAGCTTTGCTGACTTCTGTCAATCGATCATGTGCAAGCAAAAATGTTATTTTTTTATTTTCCTTGTACATGATTTGGTATCCTTTGCAAAGTGAAACTTCACCATGTTCACTAAACTCTGGGGCAGTTTCTCTTGCTATGTGTTTTTAGTATATCAACCTCATAGTGTTTACTAGATAAGGTTATATGTTAACGTAACATGCACTTCATGTTATTATTAATCAGCATTTCAGAAAGAACTAAAAACTTTTACAGGTCTCATGCTAACAAGTAACACTAAGATGTGTTTAATTAAGATGTTTATATGTGCATCTAAGTGGATTTTTTAACTTACTGCTGTTGTCCTGACTGTATTAAATATCGACCTCTAACTTTTGCTTTTGATTAGGTGTTATCCTCTCTTTTTTATACATTATTATTTTCTTTTATGTGTAATGAGACATTTTTATTCAATAGTTAATAAAGTGTATATTTAGTTAGAGCCTTTATGGGTTAAGGACCCTGAGGGGCGGGAATGAGAACATTTTTATGGCTTCATCCACCAACAGAATTCCTTGAGAAATGTTGGTATTAATCAACCGAAACATGTCAGAATTAGGCTGAGGGCGATGTCACTGAAACAGGAGAAACACTGTGTTTCCTTTTTCCTCTGGGGGTATCAGCTGTCTATTACTGCGGCTCACCAGAGTTTCCACAGCCGGGACCCTGTTGATTAATATAGCAGTCTTGTTCCATATCTCAGCATTCTATTTACCATTCATGGCACAGATATGAGCCATTCCATATATGCTGTGTGCTATGTGGGACTTCAGAGCACAGGCCAAGGAGGGAGCTTGTCTCGGCTCCAAACAACTGTTAAGCAAAGGATAAATCCCATGAAGCCACACATCAGTGCAGACCCACTGGTATTGGAATGAATGGCAGCCTCAGCCTGGGCTCCCACCAGGTCATGTACCAATGTGTTTCCTTCCACGCTTGGAGCTTAATCATGGGGATGGAGACTTCAAGCAAGAGTGCACAGTAGCTACCTGTGACAGAATCGTTCCAGCACCCCGCTTGAGTGCTTCTGTCAGTATACCGCTTCCTCCAGTCTGGACATAGATATGAGATATTATAGCAGCATAGCATACAAGACTAGCCGACAAATAGCTTGTATGAGATCTGGAACTGTTTATTGAAACTCAGACACGTGTTTTGACAATTTATCCCCCACAGGAGAACAGTCCCCTACTGATCATAGTGCCTGAACAATAAAAAACTGTAATCAGACACATAATTAACACGAGCTAATTAACTAGTCACTTAAGCCAGCCTAGGTGACTCAATGCCCACCCAGACAATGTTGTGATTAATCAGACATTGGGTGACCCAATAAACAATTAATAATGGGACAGACATGCTTAGCAGAAAACACATATCACCATAATAAACAGACAATTGCAGGAGACCACCAGCAACAGACTGTCCAGCTTCTAATTAGGAGTACATGAAACAGAGATCAATGTGATCAGCTCTTTCAATGAACTTGTATAGTTCAGAATCAATCAAACCAGGAATAGTCTTCATATATTTCTTGAGGGCTATTGTTGATAAATGCTACTCTCCCATGTGAAGTAATCCAAACCACATTCTAAGTGCCCATTAAGTAGTTGTCCATCATTTTCTTGGTCACCCTGTACCCTTAATAGACACAGGGTGACTTACACATAAGAGGGACCTGGGGAACCGAGACAGGGGTTTCCCAACCTCTCTAAGGTATGCTGGGTTCCAAGAGCCCCCCCGCCCAAAGTGACTCCCGTCCACTACCATATTAGTATCATTCAAAATAGAGTTTCTTTGATACATTTTATTTAATTTATATTTAATGTGAGTTCTGCTTGAAGTTTTTCTACACCTGTAGTATGTATCCCACAAAGCAATGCAGGTGTGTCAGAAAACTGTTGATATTATGTTGCAGAAGGTGTGCTGACCTAGGGTAAAAAATTGTATCGTGTTTATGGGATCTCAGAGTGTGCTGCAATGCAACTGTAGCATACGTTCACATTGGCGATTTGTCATGCATCCAGCAGATTTACCAGGTTAGATTACTTTTTCTGTGCTAAATCAGTTGTACTGGTTATGAGGGAGGCCACTATTTACAAAATAGCTATTTCAGACCATAGCCCAATCACAGTGACTCTCGAAGATCCAGGCAGTCAGAGTAATTATTGTGATTTTCTTTCTTTCTTGCTAAAAATGATCTTTTCCATCACCATTAAAGAGGCCTTGTCTGAATATGAATCAACTAATGCCTCTTATAAAGACAACCAAACCTATACTGGGGAAGCTGGCAAAGCTTTCCTCAGAGGACGTATCATTTTTTACACAGCAGAACAGTTGGAGCTGCTCAAATGTTCCTATGCAGACCTATTGTTACAAAAATTTAGCAACAAAGCAAAAAAATTGTTATTGATATTAAGTAAGTGCCCCTGCCAACCCACTTATATTGCCTGTCTCTGAGATCATAAGGGTACCGTACAATCCTCTCCCAAAGAAATCAACAAAATCATGGAATATTTTTATGCCTCGCTTTATACTTATGATCCAATTGATCATATGCCATGTACATGCCTTCTTGGCAAGGCTCTGGCTATCTAACATCACACCTTTCCAACACAGTCATTAAATTCCCCCCATATCCTCAGGGGAAATACTAAAAGTGATAACAATAACAAGGCCCCTGGTCCCAATGGATTCTCTAGGGAGTTCTTTAAATTTTTCCAGGAAATCCTTCAACTGACCCTGTTAGAGGTCTATATTGGAATCTGATCACATGGTCCATATCTATAAACCAGGGACCAAGCATACATCAAACTATAAAGCAAAAAAGGCAATGATCGCTTGCAACCTGGGTCCTATTGGCCTATCTCATTGTTGAATACCAATGTAAAAATCCTCTCTAAGATTGAGGCCTCTCATCTAGCCAATATATTACTATCCCTAATACATCTCTATACTCTTTTAACTTTCTGCCTTTAATACAAAAATTTTCAATGAATTGAAGACCTGGATGGATCTACCCATTTCACTTCTGGGGAGATGTCATTTGTTTAAAATGGTTAGCTTTGCCCGTTTGTTATAACCATTTCAAACCAATGGTCTCTTATTGAAATAGGGCAGTTACCTCCTATTTGTGGTGGAATAAGCAACTACGAATAGTTTTAACAAAGTTGTATTTCCCTAGAAGTGAAGGGGGAACCTTCTGAATGTTAGGGTGTACAATTTGGCTTGTCTATACTGAATAAGTCTAGAATGGGTATCCTCCTCTTCACGCTATTCATATTAGGTGTATGAATGGGAAATGTCACTTCCTTACTCCCTGGAGGCATTGTTGCATAGCAAATGGAAACAACTACCAAAAAACTTTAACATAAATGAATATTAAAGGACACTATTGCAGCATGGAGAGAAATACACAATAAATTAGGGCTTTCACTATTTATTTCTAGATACCTACCTGTTAGGGCCGAACGACCCCCTGTTCAGTTCACATGAGAACTTCCGAACATTGCAAAAGTTCAGAACCGAATAAAGAACCCCATTGAAATCTATGAAACCTGAGCATGCAAAATCAAAAGTGCCCATTTTGAAGAGTTATATGCAAGTAATTGGGCATACAATGGTTATGGGGGTCCGAGTAATGCCCTGGGGGACATGTACCAATGAAAAAAAGGTGTAAAAGACATAATTTTTAAATGGGCAGTGATTTATTGATGCTTAACCAGTACCCAACCGGCTCGCATATATTTACTGCTGCAGAGGGGCCCTATTTCGCAAATTACTGTCTATAAACAGCGGCTCGCGGACGTGCGGCTAGCAGGCAGGAGCGTGCCGCGGTGGTGCGCTTTCATACCCGCCGCACTCTGCAGGAGTGTGCTCGTGGCTCGAGCAGACCCGATGTGCGCCGGCGAGCTGCGATTGCTGGCCACAGCTGAAAAACAGGGAACTGCCGATGTAAACACGGTGGTTCCCCGCGCTGTCAGGCAGTATAACAGAGTTCTACTGATCCCAGTCACTGGGATCAGTTATATCTCTCATGCTCCTGACAGCCCAGCCCCCTCACAGTTCGAACACGCCCAGGGAACACAGTTAATTCCTAGAGTGCCACCCCAGGTTAACCCCATCACTGCCAATGACATTTATACATAATCAGTGGACATTTACATTTCTGATCACTCTCTAAATGTCATTGGTCCCAAAAAAGTGTCAAAAATATCCGACATGTCCGCCCCAATATCGCAGTCCCGATAAAAATTGCAGATCGCCGCCATTACCAGTTAAAAAAAAATTGTAAAATCACCAGAAATTAATTGTCATGGTTTATAAACGCGGCAACTTTTGCACAAACCAATCAATAAACGCTGATTTTGATTTTTTTTCTAAACAAAAATATGAGGAAGAATATAAATCGGCTAAAGTATAAGATTTATACACCAGCACAGTGGAGAATATGTATATGTGCAATAACTATAATATTAGGGGTGTGGAGCTGCCCGTGTGACAGTTACTGGTGAACCATAAGCAAATATACAAAACTAAAACCGTGCTACCACAAAATATATATATGATGTAATATTGATACAAAGCAATAATAATTGCAAAATATTAAAAACGCAGTATTAAAAGTGCAGACCCAGTTCATAAATAAAGTGCATAAACATTAACAGTCCAATGTGCAATAATATCCAGTCTTCATCCAAGACCGGGATTGGTGATACAGGAATTCATGCGCAGTAATTTATTGCATTGCAGGGGGTTCTTCCAAAAAAGTGGGGTTCTTTAAATAAGTGGGCACTTCTGCTCTTGCACTTCAGCGATTTGCACAAGGTGCATACTAACAAGAAACTACTCAAACACCAGACTACAGGTAACCTCATTTCCAAAACATCACACCTTCCTCCCTGAAACATGCATACCTTACCTCTCCTTTTCACAATAGCAGCCTCTCTCTTCAAACTATCTTTTCTTCACCCCTCTTCCCCACCCCACAATCTGTACATATCATCCTCACTTCTCCCCTCTCCCTATTACTTCACTCACCACCTCTTTCTAACTCTAAGCCCTCATGCTAACAAAACCAGGATGCTCAAGCATGTCCCCTCATATAAATCATATTTCCATGTTGCCTCCCTCTCTCTTCTGCTTCTCCTAGCCTCTGGAGATATTTTTCCAAACCCTGGGCCTCTCTCATTCAACCACACCCATCACCACCACCCCACACCCTCTAACAGTAGTTGCAATCTACACAATTTAATCTCCATCCCCCTTCTTCCCAAAACCAGCCTCCCCTTCTCTTATGCCCTCTGGAACGCCCGCTCTGTCTGCAACAAGCTCACTGCTGTTCATGACCTATTTCTCACGAATTCCTTTCATCTACTTGCTATCACCAAAACCTGGCTCCACTAAAGCGATTCTCATTCTCCTGCTTCCCTCTCCCACGGTGGCCTTCTCTGGACTCCCCTAGGCCTAATGGACGCAAGGGAGGTGGAGTGGGATTCCTCCTATCCCCACTGAGCACCTTTCAGGTTCTTCACTCTCCTCCCTTTCTTTCCCTCTCATCATTTGGAGCACACTGTATATGTCTATTCTCTCTAACCTCCCTAAGAATTGCTGTGATCTAACGGCCTCCTGGACCACTGTCAGCTTTCCTTGATGGATTTTCTGCCTGGTTACCCTACTTTCTATCTTCTGTAATTCCCACAATCCTTCTTGGTGACTTCAACATCCCAGTTAACACTAACACTACTGCTACTTCTAAATTTCTTAGTCTAACCTCCTCATTTGACCTGAAGCAATGGGTACAGGCTCCTACTCACACTGATGGAAACACCCTCGACCTTGTCTTCTCCTATCTATGCACTCCATGCAACTTCTCCAACAATCCTTTTCCCCTCTCTGACCACCACATTATTAGTTTCTCTATCTCCCTGTCTTGCACCACCCTCCCCTCCAATTGCCTAACCATCACCTGTAGAAACCTTCACCAACGCAACACTTCTCTCCTCTATTCTGCTACTGACCACCTCTATGAAAACATCTCACCCCTGTCCTGCCCCAACCAAGCCACTGCCATCTACAATAAATCCTTGTCCTCCACCCTGGGCGAGCTAGCTCCCCTCACCACACACAAAATCAGGCCTCGACCCCTACAACCCTGGCAAACAGACGACATCAGAAACCTCAAAAAAGTGTAGCCGCACCCTTGAGCGTCTGTGGCACAAGACTAAGTCTCTCAAAGACTACAACCTATACAAATCTGCCCTCCATAAATACAATTCTCGCCTCCACACAGCCAAGCAGACCTATTTTACCATTCTTATTAACACGTTCTCATCTAGTCCCCGTCAACTCTTCTCTACCTTCAACTCCCTACTTCATCCTCCCCCTCTTACACCAACTAACACACTCACTGCCCAGGAGATTGCTAATCACTTCAAAAGCAAGATTGACACAATTCGTGACAAAATCTCCACTCTGCAGGCATCTTCCCCAGTTAACACCCCTTGTCAACAAGCACAATCGATATTATCCTTATTCAACGCTGCTACTATTAACGAGGTTGCTAAACTCCTTTCTAATGCCCACCTAACCACCTGTCCACTGGACCCTATTCCCTCTCAAATACTACGCTCACCCTCTGACTCTATCCTACACTCTCTAACTCACACCTTCAATCTCTCTCTCTCTTCTGGCATCTTCCCCAATGCTCTAAAAAATGCAATGGTCACCCCCATACTCAAAAAGCCATCCCTGGACCCTACTGATCTTAACAATCTGTGCCCTATCTCCTTGCTCCTCTTTTCCTCCAAACTCCTTGAATGCCTAGTCTACAACCAACTGAGTCACCACCTTGTTAAGAACAACCTTCTGGACCCCCTTCAATCTGGATTTCGCCCCCAACACTCCACAGAAACTGCCCTTCTTAAACTCACAAATGACCTACTAACCGCAAAAAAACAATGGACACTACTCTGTACTCCTACTCTTGGACCTGTCGGCTGCCTTTGATACTGTTGACCACCCCTCCTCCTCAAAAAACTCTACTCCTTCGGTCTCCGTGACTGTGCTCTTCAGTGGCTCTCGTCCTACCTATCCCAAATCTACCTCTCCACCCCCCAACCCACTCCTTCAGTCTCCTCCCATATCACTAACTTATTAACAGACATATCTGCCTGGGTGTCACACCACTTCCTCAAACTCAACTTCTCTAAAACTGAACTCTGGGTTCTGAACTCTCCTTTTGGCCCCACATCCAATCACTTTCTAAGGCTTGCCACCTCAATCTCCACAACATCTCTAAAATATGTCCCTTCCTAAGCAATGAAACCAAAAAGCTCCTGATTCACTCCCTGGTCATCTCTCGCCTCAACTACTGCAACTCCCTCCTCACTGGCCTACCTTTAAATAGACTCTCCCCCCTCCAGTCCATCATGAATGCCACTGCCAGACTCATCCACCTTACAAACCGTTCAGCGTCTGCCACCCCTCACTGCCATTCCCTCCATTGGCTGCCACTCGCCCAACAAATTAAATTCAAAATACTAACAATCAGCTACAAAGCCATCCACAACTCTGCTCCCAGCTACATCACCAACCTAGTCTCAAAATACCAACCAAACCATCCTCTTCGCTCCTCCCAAGACCTCCTGCTCTCCAGCTCCCTCATCACCTCCTCTCATACTCGCCTCCAAAACTTCTCCGAGCCTCTCCCATCCTCTGGAACACCCTACCCCAATCTGTCAGACTGTCCCCAAATCTATCCACCTTCAGGCGATCCCTGAAAACTTTTCTCTTCAGGGAAGTCTATCCTGTCACCACCTAACAACTACACTCCTTATTTTTCTCAGCTCGTCCCTCCGCAGTTATTGCCCTTTCGTATCATTTAACCCTCCCTCCTAGATTGTAAGCTCCAATGAGCAGGACCCTCTGATTCCTCCTGTATTGAATTGTATTGTAATTGTACTGTCTGCCCTAATATTGTAAAGCACTGCACAAAGTCAGCGCTATATAAATCCTGTATAATAATAATAATAATAATTGCTTTGTGGTAGTGTGGTTTTAGTTTTGTATAAATTGGCTAAAGCCAATGAATAAATTCGTTTTTTTATATTTTTTTTTTGGATTTTTATTTTAGCAAAAAGTAAGAAATATTTTTTTTTTTTGCAAAATTGTTGCTCTTTTTTTATTTATAGCGGTGATCAGAAATGACACAGAGGTGATCAAATACCACCAAAAGAAAGCTCTATTTGTGGGGAAAAAAAGAATGCAAATTTTGTTTGGATACAACGTTGCACAACTGTGCAATTGTCAGTTAAAGTGACGCAATACTGAATTGCAAAAAGTGCTCTGGTCCTAATGTGGGAAATCCTTTTGGGGCTGAAGTGGTTAAAGTGAAAGAATAAAAATGAAAAATTCCTTTCAATATAGTGCTTGGGGGGGGTCCCCTCAGTTTACCTGTAGCGTGGCACATCTGTACTGTGTATAGAAGCTGCTGCAGCAATAATTGCATATATATAGCCAAAACAATGACATTTTCCCTGCAAGCTTTCTTTAACGGCTTGGGGAGCCAGTCTGTATGATGCGGCCACAATGTAGTGCACTGGGAACAAGATTAGAGATGTTTTGGATAAATTCTGGTGTCTCTTCCACAGACTTTGGATAGCAGTAACTACTACGGAAAATTGGGCTTTGGGTGTCGGTGGCACTTTCACACCGTAGCCCTTATAAGAGGTACTCTTGAGGAAAGCAAGAATTGGAGTTGCTGTAAAAAATTGCAATGATATGCACCTGCCAAACAGATGCAGAAAAATTGGTCCTTGGGTGTCGGTGGTGCCTTCACACCGTAACCCTATAGAGCTACTCTTGATAAAAGCAAAAATTGGCCTTGCTGTGAAAAATTGCAATGATATGCACCTGTCAAACAGGTGCAGAAAAATTGGGCCTTAGGTGTCGGTGGCACCTTCACACCGTAACCCTATAGAGGTACTCTTGAAGAAAGGAAGAATTGGCCTTGCTGTCAAGAATTCAATGCTATGCACCTGTCAAATGGGTGCTTAAAAATTGGTCTTTGGGTGTCGGTGGTGCCTTCACACCATAAACCTATAGAGGTAATCTTGATGAAAGCCAGAACTAGCCTTGCTGTCAAAAATTGCAATGATATGCACCTGTCAAACAGGTGCAGAAAAAGTGGTCTTTGGGTGTTGGTGGGGCTTTCACAAGGTACTCTTGATGAAAGCAAGAATTGGCCTTGCTGTCAAAAATTGCAATGATATGCACCTGTCATACAGGTGCAGACAAATTGGTCACCCACAATGCTAGGCAGCCCAGAAGTCCTGCAGAGATTCCACATCCCAAAAACACTTAATGGGCAACATCGGCACCAGGGGCTTCATAGCTGCTGGTAATCCAGGACTGAATTATTTTGATCTATTATCAGTAACAAAACCTTCAGCAGCACTGAATGCCTGTTTGGAAACCACACTGGATGCAGAGCAGCCCAGCAACTTAATTGCATACTGGGCAAGTTCTGGCCAGTGGTCTATTCTCATGACCCAGTAAGCCAGTGGATCGTCGACTGGAAAGCTCTCCATCTCTGTTTTCGCCCCTAGTTAATCGTCCACCTTGTGATGCAGAAGCTGACAGCCCTGGGCGGCGAGGACTAAAAATATTGAGAAATGCATCACTCCACTGCTCCTCTCTTGACCAACAGAAGCCTCAAAACTATGTTTTTCACTACACTGTGACCTAACAGAGTTGGGAAAAGCGTTTGATAAACTCCTCTTTAAGGTGTCCTCAAGAGATTTCATCTTATGCACTCTCTGTGGGAACGGGATGAGTTCTGAGACTTTCCCCTTGTAGCAGTGATCAAGGAGGGTTGCCAACCAATAGTGATCCTTCTCCTTTACGCCACATATTCTCGGGTCCTTTCTCAGGCTTTGAAGTATGAGAGAGCCCATGCACGAGGCATGAGAAACAGACTCCTCAGGGTCACTGAGGATTATTGTATCTGGAACTGCCTCCTCCCAGCCACATACTACTCCCAAGGGTTCTAGGGGTGGAAAACCATCTCTTACTAATTGACATATGTCTTCCTCTGCTTCAATGCCCCCAAAATTGCCAGAATCCTCCTCCTTCTCCTCTCTCTCCCCTTGTGTTTTCTGTGACGTAGGAACAATGGTGTCTGCATAGTGGGCCTTGAGAGGAAAGGAAGTCCTCTTCCTCCCGCTGCTCTGCCTTGAGTGCCCTTGAGGTTCATAGGATAATTCAGCAGAGGAGGGCATGGATGAGAAGGAGGAGGAGGGGGTAGAGCTGACAAAGCTCGCACCATCACCAGCTGTATGGAGACATGGGCACACAAGCTGCCGCACTGAGCCCTGTCCTGTATCCTACCGAGTTGCAAGCAGAGTTACCCAGTGTGCTGTGAACGAAATAGATCATCCCCACCCATACTTGCTGGACCACATGTCAGCAGTAACATGGACTTTGTGGCTGACTGCCTTGCCCAACAATGCCACAACATTGCCTTCCATGTGATGATAAAGAGCTATAATGGCCTTACATGAAAAGAAATAGCGACTGGGAATCTGCCATTGTGGTACAGCACATTCTGCAAATTCATGGAAGGGGGTAGAATCCACCAGATGGAAAAGCAGAAGTTGTAGAGCCAATGGCTTTGACAAGCTTGCATTTAGACGCTGGGCATGTGAGTGGCAGTTAGGCTTGTGCAATTAGTTTCGTTATGAATTTCGTTTTTACCAAATTTCGCAAAATTCGGCAATTCGTACAAATTCCGAATTTCGAAACTCCGAATTTTTCTGAATTATTGTTTTTTCCGATTCGAAAATTTGGTAATTCTGCAATTGCGGTAATTTGCGGCATTTCATCAATTTCAGAAATTTGCGGTAATTCTGCAATTGCTGTAATTGCAGTACTTCGGAAATTCGGCAATCGGAAATTCGGAAATCCAAAAATTTGAAAATAACAAAGAACATTTGAAATAATAACTAACCAATAACTATGTATTCAAGTACAGGTGTTGGAATTTCCTTGAAAATATGTCTGTTAGTGATAAATTTCATATTTAAGTTCACTAACAACCAAATTTCAAGAAATTTCCAATACCTATAATGTAATAGTTATTTATTATTATTTCAAATGTACTTTCTTATTTATTAATTTTCGAATTTCGTAAATTCGTAAATAAGAAAGAACATTTGAAATAATAACTAACTAATAATTTATTAGTTAGCTATTAGCTTTTATATCAACTAATAATTTATTGGTTAGCCATTATAATACTCTGCGGCTGGGGGAACATAAATGCCAATTTGTGTACCAGTGTTCTCCCCTCTCTGTAGGTTCATGTTCCTACCTTCCTCAACCTCAAAACCAAGATTTCAATCAAGTATTGGCTATGCATCATCAAGGGGCAAGTGGCTGATGCTGTGTTCAAAAAAATCAGCTGACTCCTCCATGCCTGATGTTGGCGCAATGGCGGGAATAGCTGTGGACAAGGAGGCAGGTTTAGCCACTCTGGCAGCTGCAGGAGACTGCACACTAGTCTCTGCTTGGGTGATGGAGGATGAGAAGGATGAGGATGGTTCGGTAAGCCAGTCCTCTGCATGCTGTGGCTGGATAGCACGGGCAACATCACTAAACAGAAGAAATGATGCCCTGCCTGAGGACTGACCATGTCCACCTTTGCCTGTGGACACACACACACTGCTGCCCCCCTTACAGTGCCATGAGAATATCTGCCTCTTCTCGTTGTCCTCCCAGACAGGATGGGGGAGGCAGTGCTTATTAACAAAATGTAATAAAGATGCGGCAGTGAGCATGTGGATGCACTTTAATCAATGGGAAGTGGTGTTTGGTGCACTTTAATTTGAGTACTCACTACACAGACACACTCCAGGAACACAATATAATATACTGAAATATACTACATCAACCGTGCAGTGACGCACAGAAATATACTACGTTAAATGTTCACTAATGCCCTGAAATATAAGGCATTAAAATTGCAGTAATGCACTGAACTATACTGCGTTAAATGGAAGGTAACGTACTGAGATATATGGCATTAAACTTGCAGTAATGCACTGAACTATACTGCTTTAAACGGAAGGTAATACACTGAAATATGCAGCGTTAAACTTGCAATAACGCAATGAAATATACAATGTTAAACTTGCACTAATGCACTGATCTATACTGCATTAAATGGAAGGTAACGTACCGAAATATATGGCATTACACCTGCAGTAACACACAGAAATATATGGTGTTAAACTTGCAGTAATGCACTGAACTATACTGTGTTAAACGTAAGGTGACGCACAGAAATATATGGCGTTAAACTTGCAGTAATGCACAGAAATATACAACGTTAAACTTGCTATAATGCACAGAAATATATGGCCTTAAACTTGCTGTAACGCACAGAAATATATGGCTGGGTACAAGAAAAGAAGAAAATGGGACTTTGAGTGAGGCCCACCACTGAGGTAGTAATAATAATAATAAGAAGAAGAAAAATGCTCCAATCATGTACAGAGACAATTAATATATACATTTCAAAATTCACAAAATCAAAATAAGAGACATGATTAGCAGTACAAATTAAAAAAAAAATCATCCAGTGGAGACAATAAACATAGGTCTACAGGTTTTGAGCCCTAAGGGGTCTCATAGTTGATTTGATGGAAACTTCCTTAGAGGAGGCTCTATGTTAATGGCTCACTGGGGGGCAACGGGGAAAGGTGATCCTCAGGTCCTGGCACAGTATGTTCCCATTGGGGGTGCCGGGGACCAGAGAGATCACTCTCAGAGTGTCTCCTGAACAGAGGCATTCACAGACAGACTCTATGCAGACCCCCAGTTTAACAGATAATAATGAGGCAAAAAGTAGACATTTCAACTAGTCTCTGCAGAGGTTCCCTCTGTCCTATGAGGTCTCACCTCAGGATCTCAGAAGTAATGCTTATAACTGTAAAGTCGTAATAATACCCTCATGGGCGGTTTTGATATTATGATTCGTTCTCTGATCCACACGGCTTCTTTTCTATGTAAATCCTTTTTTCTCTTTTTTATTCTCTCTCCCTTTTTGTCTCCTTATTCTAAGAACTATTATTAGGTTTTGGCTTCACATATTGTTGTTTTTCACTGGTTTTTGTTTTTTTTGTTTTTTTTCCTATTTTGCACTCAAATCTGTAACGGATTTTGTTATTCACGGACTTAATATTTCAATGTGAATGTGCAATTTATGTGATTTATCTGATAAACATTAATAAAAATTATTGAAAATATAAAAAATCATCCATAGACTGAATACTGTATATAAAGTGCATTTGAGGAACCAAATTTATCTTGGCACCTTTTAATGTAGGCTCGCACGTTTCATGGCGTACAGCCACTCATCAAGAGTGTGATGCAGAAAGGACATTCTAGAAATAGATTGTAAATCTTTAAATATATGGTACCTCTTAAAAAGAAAAAAATTGATCTTAAAAAGAGTCCTAACTCAGGAAACAGCTTCACAGCAGTGAATTGTCCGCAATCAGGGGAGGGCGGTGGCCGGAGATGAGAAACTTAGCCCGGGGCAGAGGTGAGGAACACTGTCCAAACCAGAGGGAGCAGCCAGGAAAAGCCAGATCACAACCGGACCATCCATATGTACAATTAGTACTAATAAAGCCACACTGTGCTGAAAATGAATATGAAAAATGAATGATGAGTGCCCTCTAGTAAAAGTGTAGGGAATGAAGGCAGGATATAATTTGTTGTGTTAGACTATGCGAGAACTAGCAAGGAAGAATTACCCCCAATGTAATGTGCTGTGAATAGGTGAGCTACCACCAAACTAGTCCCACGGTGACAAACATAGGCACACCATAGGAGTGGTGTAGAATCAGTGAAAGCAAATGTGGGAAGGTGACAGTGAAAATGGAGGTGAGTGGATGAGATGAGATGAACCAAAATACCTGTGATGCATAAAACCTGGAATTGCTGCTGAGCGATAGAGCCCTCTGGTGTAAATGACCCATATGGAGTGGTGTACTGGCCATCCCAAGCTGCCCTTATATCTGGTAAACAGCGGGTCCCCACCAACATAATGCTGACCTGTTAACTAAGAGGGAGAAAGTGTGGGAGAGTAGCTCCACCTGCGACCAACCAAGCCCACAGCATGACCATGCCCACTCAGCTCCCAGGATGGAAATGAGGAACAGCCCCGCTCGAGGCACGGGAATGCCACGGGCGGAGGTGTAAGGCATGACGCCGATACACAGGAGTCGGGACCCCATCCCCATAGGAAAATGGGGGGGAGAGGACTGCTGTGCATCACAGCCCCAGAACCAGGTGTCAACCCAGCTCCACATATCCTCTCCATGATACCGGTTCAGTGTGAACTGCTGGGTGATAAGGAAATGACAAGTTAATGGTACCAGTGTATATAAGAAACATATGGCGTTAAACTTGCAGTAACGCAAAGAAATATACAGTGTTAAACTTGCAATAACACACAGAAATATATGGTGTTAAACTTGCAGTAATGCACAGAAATATATGCCATTAAACTTGCAGTAACGCACAGAAATATACAGCATTAAACTTGCAGTAACGCACAAAAATATATGGCGTCAAACTTGCAGTAACGCACAGAAATATACAGTTTTAAATGGTCGCTACACTCACGCTGACTGAACTGTCCCTAGATTCACACTAATGTAAAGATGAATGCTGTCACACTGCACTCACACTGACTGAACTGTCCCTAGATTCACACTAATATAAAGATTAATGGTGGTCACACTACACTCACACTGACTGAACTATCCCTATATTCACACTAAACGAATATTCTACACTGACAATAGAATCACAGTAGCACACTATAGCACAGCAATTGTCTAGTAGCACTGAACAGAGCCCTGTTCTATCTCTCTCCACACTGATATCACACTACAAATGGCCGCTATTGAAAGAATACTTTTATAGTGTGGGGTGGGACTAAAAGAAATGAACCATGATTGGATAGAGTCATCATGACAGCATTCAATCATGGCTATGACAGTGCTCTGTGCCCTGATTGGGCAAAGCTTTCAATCAGGGCTTTCAATGCACTCTGCGGTGGCACAGTGCATCGTGGTAATTCGGCAGACTGCTCTCTGCCCTCTATGGGGCTTTATCTAAACCAATATTCATAGATTGTCTTTGGTCATTTCATCCCATTTTGGATCCCAACCCAAACCGTCAATGTCTAAGAGGGAAAGAACTTCTCATTCACATGGGATCCTAATATGTTTGCTGATGGCACACGGGGTCATTCTGAAGAAATGAACATCCTCTGCTAATCCAACCATAACATATGCTCCTCAATCCTCTAAAATTATTAGTGTAATTCATATTGGACCAGTTCTAGTCTCTTTTATTTCCTTTTTTCTTGGTTCATTTTTTATGTATAGTGTAGTACTTTCTCTTGATTGCTACCTGTGTCACTTAATAGCCTGCCTGTCAGACCCTTCTTGAGATTTGAAGCAACCTCTGACCTAATCCATACACGTCTCCTTAACATCAAAACATTTGCATCTACCTTCTTATTTATATGGGTAATGGTCTGTTCTGAGCTACTGTATACCAATCTCCTCTGTAGCTTTTTACTCTTTTTTGTATATGGCTGCGACCCTACTATAGAGGTGTATTGACACCCAGGCCATTGTACTCTGTGAAACTGCAGGCTGCAGTTTTTTGATGTGGCATGTCTATATAAACTCCTGTTATGTCTAGATTGTTTCTATGTTTCAAATATTTTATTCATATTTTGTCAACATACACATTAAGAGAGTCATTATACAATCTTCAACATATATCCGTTTAGACAAGTAGGGGATACACTCCCGATGGTGTAACATATGATAGTGTTATTATAAATGTTAACAAAGAAACACAATACGTTTAAGTATGTTGTATCAAATATTAGTAAGCTAACTGTATGTTCAAACAGATTGTTCCGAGCAATTTCCAGTTACTCCGACACGAAAGGGTGGGGAGGACAAGGACGAGACAAGGGGAAAAAGGACAAGAAGATAAGGAGAGTGGAGGGAATGGGAAAAGAGAGAAAAGGAAAAAAAAAAAAAGAGGTTGTACATGTAGTGCACAGACTTCCTCCACAGTCAGAATCCTAGAGAGTGCAGGGGGGGTGGACACTCCACCAACAACCCCCTGCACTTCACCGGAACCTCCTCACTTCTGTAAAAAAGTGAGAGGAAGAAGTAGGCGCAGGCATAGTTTATGTAGCAATTTTGGGGTCTGCTATCCATGCTGTTACACTACTTTACTAGGGTTAACTCTAAAAGGGAGTCAGATTTTCGAAATTCGGTCCACTTTTCCCAAGTTTTTGAGAAATGCGGAAGTTTGTCCTGGGCCAAGTGGATCATCTCCTCCATTGTTTCAATGTGATTTAATCGATGGATCCATTCTGAAATTGTGGGGGGTTTCACTGATCGCCAGTGCCTCGGGATACACATCCAAGCCGCATTTATCATGTGCATGGGTAAAGACTTAAAATATTTTTTCCCCATCGACGGCGAGGTATGTAACAAGAATTGGGCTAGGGAGAATTCTATTTGGCAGGATGTGAGCTTCCGAATCGTGTCAAAGACTGTGCGCCAGTAGGGCCGGATGAGCGAACACTCCCACCAAATATGTAGGAGTGTTCCCCTCTCCTTCTCACATCTCCAACAGATATCCGAAACTGAGGGTGTAAATTTATGAATTAAATCAGGGGTCCTGTACCACCTTGTTTTTAATTTGTACCCATTCTCCTGAACACTAACATTGAGTGAGCCTTTATGTATGTAAGAATCGATGCGCTGCCAGTCTGTTTCTGTCAGATTCAGTTTCAGTGTCTTTTCCCAGAATTTCCTTTCCGCGTCAAAAAGCTTATGGGTACTCGAAAATAGTGAGTTATATACCGTTGAAATCACATGGCGTTGAGGCGTTGATTCAGAGCATAGAGACTCAAAAGTTGTCAACGATCTAGAGAAATGGTCTCTGCGCATCGGGTTGTCTAAAAATGTTTTAGTTGTGCATATGCCCAGAATGGAAAGGCGTTTGTCAGGGAGAGGTCCGCTTGGTCCCTCTGGCGTTTGAATTTGTCTTGTGAGAAAAAATGTTTCGCTAACATCTCCGCATGGGGCCACTCTGAGGCCAGAAAGGCAGTATTCAGTCCCGGGGGGAAGGCCGGGTTACCTTTAACTGGGGTGAGTGGGCTGAATTTTCCTGATGTGTTGTATGTTTTACAGGCTTTGGTAAAGGCCATAAGAGTGGTTCCAATTAGGGGGTGTTCCTCCAGTTCTTTTGGTACATCCTTGGAAGGGAACCAAGGGACTCGACCCAGATCGGAGCCCGCAACCATTTTTTCCAGCTTAACCCACCCCTTGCGTTTAACATGTACCTTCCAGTCTACCACTCTGGCCAAGTGACACGCTATATAGTATCGCTGAAGGTCCGGAAGCCCAATTCCCCCTTGAGTTTTTGGTAACACAAGTTTAGACCAACTAATTCTCGCTGGCTTGCCCTGCCACAGAAAGGTTCGACACAATTTTTTATATTGGGAGAAGAATGAGAGTGGCAAAGCTGTTGGTAGTGTTTGCATTTTATATAATAAGCGCGGGAGGACATTCATCTTGACGAGGGATGCCCTCCCAAACCAGGAAATTGTGGGTACATCCCAACGTTGAAAATCTTTTTGTATTGATTGGAGTTCCGCTAGAAAGTTTATTTTATATAATTCCGAGAGGCGGTGCGGGATTTGAACGCCTAGATAGGTGATCGCGTCAGATTTCCACTGAAAGGGGAAGTTAGACTTACATTGTTCCACTAGTGCAGACGGTAGAGTTACGTTAAGTGCAAATGATTTGGGGTAATTAATTTGCAAATTTGATATATACTTGAAATTTTCGAAGGTGTCCAGAACAATCGGGAGGATAGTTAGTGGGGCTGATAAAAATAGTAAAATATCATCCGCGAACGCAGCGACTTTGAATTCCTTATCCCTTACTTTGATACCTTTTATGTCCGCCTGCGCGCGGATGTATCTTAGCAAGGGTTCCAGGGTGAGAATATATAAGAGAGGGGACAATGGGCAACCCTGCCTAGTTCCGTTATGGATGGAGAAGGCATTCGATAGGCAGCCATTCACTTTTACATGGGCTTCTGGGTTGGTATAGAGGGCTCCAATAAATGTTATCATATGTGCTCCCAAACCCAGGCCGCCTAGGACCTCCATCATGTAATCCCATGCTACCCGATCGAATGCCTTCTCCGCATCCATTGCCAGGAAAAAGCCTTCCTGTTTGTTCGTCTCTAACCAATGTTGTAGGTTTAGGTTTTTAATGGTATTGTCCCTGGCTTCCCTCCCAGGGACAAATCCGACCTGGTCTAGGCCTATCCAGTTCGGGATATGGTAGGATAGTCTCATTGCTAGGATTTTAGAGAATATTTTTAAATCTGCATTTAAAAGAGATATGGGCCTATAGTTGGCCACGATGTCTGGGGCTTTATTCCCTTTTGGAATCACAGCAATGTGGGCTTGTAATAGAGTGTGTGTCCAGGTCGAAGGTGAGGACAGGATGTTAAAGGCTTTCAAGAAACTGGGAGCTAGAAGGTCAGGGAAGGCTTTGTAATAGGCTGCCGGGAAGCCATCCGGGCCTGGACTTTTGCCCGGTTTTGTAACCTTAAGGGCTTCCGTCCATTCCGTAAGGGATAAGGGGGCTTCCAGAGCAGCTCTATCCTCTGCGGACAGCGGTGCTGGGCAGTAGCGAGATAGGAAGTCTCTAATTGTGCTAAGGCGATGACTATCTCCCTCAGGGCGTGCTGTCTCCTCCTGTAGATGGTATAACTTACTGTAAAAGTCATGGAACTGTCTTGCTATGTCCTCATTGGTCACATGTTTTTTCCCTTTAGTGTCCGTAATATGATGTACGGTTCGCGTGAGAGTACGTTCCTGTGTGAATTTAGCTAATAGTCTACCTGGTTTGTTCGCCTGTTCATAGAATAGGTTTTGGATTAGTTTGCGTCGTTTCTGGGCTTTAGAGGCAAGTTCTTGTAGTAGTAGTTTCCTAGTTTCAGCTAGTTCCTGTGCTACCTGGGTAGCTAGGGAACTTTTATGTTTCTTTTCCAGTTTCGCTATCTTCTCAGACAGCTCCACCACTCTCCTCTGGGCCTCCCTTTTGTTTTTGGCTGATAGTGCAATAAAATGGCCTCTCACCACACACTTATGTGCTTCCCATTGTGTCATGGGCGAAGTGTCAGGGGTATCATTTGTTTGGAAAAAGTCTCCAATGGTTTTCCTCACCGCTGTCAGATCTCCAAGATCTGAAAGAAGCGAGGTGTCCATTCTCCATATGCGTGCGCTCTGTTCCCTCAATGGGAAAAGCAGTGTCATTGTAATCGGATGGTGGTCTGAAATGACCATGTTCCCTATTGACGCTTCGTGGAGGTAGCCCAGGTCTGCCTGACTTAAAAAGAGGTAGTCTAGCCTCGAATAGCGACCATGCGGAGATGAGAAAAAGGTATAATCTTTTTAGAGTCCACAAGTGGTTCCCACAAAAGCACCAGGTGGGCCACAGCCGCAAGTAGCTGTATTTGATGTGTAGAAAACTACTACCCTTGTACAAAGTAATCAACAGTCAACATTGTAACACACAAAAAGTGGCATGAATGACATGTCCAGGAACCTCAAAGAGGACAAATGGAGGCCAAAGGTGTATAGTTTGGTTCAGTTCACTCTGAATCCTGCCTTTCCCCCTCCCTCCTCTCACCTCCCTATATTCCCCTGATACCTGTTACCTGCCCCTCAGTTACTCAACTCTGAGGGAGGGATGTACCATTGAGCAAACATGCCCCAAAGTTCTCATGGAAGGGAGGGGGTGATTGTAAAAGGTGTCTAAGGCCTAGGCCATAGTCATAGGGCTAAGAGGTCCCAGGAGATAATGTCTTCCAGTACGGATCCTGAAACTCAGATCAGCATCAAAATAGAAAGCACGGCACAATTTAGTGAATGCCCTATGGAGCAGTATGCGTCTCCTTTATCTCCTCAACTAAGTGTCTAATAGTAGGTAGTGTCAAACCTCTGATTATTAGTCATCTGGACCTGAGGGTTCCGTATCCCGGAAGTAAACCAGAATGTGCCTTGCAACTCAGGGGGCACCTAAACAAACAGCAAAATGAAAAATAAGTTTTTTCAGTACTGTACTCACGGCTCCTGCGCCAAGATGTGGCGAACAAATCTTGTTGTATATAGCGGCTTTGGTAGCTGGCAGGTTTCCCTGACCTTTATAGATCAGGTGGTCATGATGAGCCTAAGGTTGTGCTGTGTCGTCAGGTGGAGTAGGCTAAGTAGAGGTGCATCTTTGAATGGGAGTGTGGTCGGTCAGATTCCTGTTTTGCGACGGACCGAAGACGGGGAAGCTCTCGGGCTGTCTTCTGTCTCCATGTCTCCGCGTATTCTTTGTGGAGATGAATTCGAGAGCCTGCGGCGTCTCTGTCTGCTCCTCTGTGAGCGTGGAGATTCTTCCTGATGTACTGCTATCCAGGGTTCAGGAGGCAAGAAAATGCTGTACCAATCTGGCACTTGTACTTCTGGAATGCCTAGTGTGGAGCAGAACGTAGGCAGGTCATCTGGTGCTCCCAGGGAAGCTGTCCGATTTCCGTTCGTTGCTTGTAGACAAAACGGAAACTTCCATCTATAAGCAATCCGTCTGTCTCTTAGTAGTTGGAGCAAAGGTCGCAGGTCCCTTCTATGCTGCAGGGTAATAGCTGAGAGATCCTGGAAAATCTGGATGTGAGTTCCCTCGTGCATAAGTTGACCGTGGTTGCGCGTTAAGCGCAGTATCTCTTCTTTTTGCGTGAAATTCACCAAACAGCATACAGTGTCCCTGGGGGGGGTCTGTGTCTCTCCCCCTAGGTCTGAGTGCCCTGTGGCAGCGCTCCATCTCGATAGGGGCATCATGAGGTCTTCCCAATACTGTGTTGAAGATTGCCCATACTGTAGACTGAAGGTGCGGACTCTCCACTGATTCAGGGATCCCACGCACCCTCAGATTGTGCCTGCGCCCCCTGTTATCTAGATCCTCTAGGTGGCGCTGCATCTCAATAAGATGGCGAGTAGTGTTGCTGGAAGCGGCCTGTATTTGTTGTATAGCCGCTCCGTGTGTTACAGTGGCCGTCTCAACGATCTCTAGACGTCTGGCTACTGCTTTAATGTCAGTTTTGAGATCGGAGATCGCCACAGACAAAGTGTTTTGGATGTCTGCGGCTACTTGCTGCAAGTCTGCTAGGCATAGCAGGGGTGAGGGAAGGGGATGTTGTGTACCTGCCAGGGGGGGTCCCGCTGCAATTGCATCTGTTGCTGATCGCGGTGTACTCGAGTCCGAGGCTTGAGATGCGGCCTGTGTCTCCGTGTGTTGAGTGCGGAACATCGCCGGAATAGTCCGGCTGAGCTGCGTGGGTGGATCCATGAATGATCCTCTGAGTTTAGCCTTCCGTTGCTACTCACTCGAGTGGTGTGACACGGTCCTCTCTGCTCCACAGATAGCTGATTATGTCGCCGGACGGAGGAGCTCCCTGATTAAGCTGCCATCTCGCTCCGGTGCCAGGCCACGCCCCCGTCTAGATTGTTTCTAACTTTATATAGCAGAGTCTCCAGTAGTAGTAAAAAAAATCACAGGGGAGAGGAGGTACCCAGTCTTGTCTAATTCCAAATGCAGAAAGAGAGTATTATTGAACTTAATCCTTACAGAGAGATTTCAGAATATGACTCCTAATCTGTCCTTTTCAGCATCTGTGGACATAATTTGACAAGGGAGGTTGTTAACTTCCACCTAATAAATGACAGAGAACACCCATTAATGAATTTTTTTTGTCAAGTATGGTTTTATCCTCTCTGTGTGGATTTTGGCCAGGACTTTCGTGCACAAATTTAAAAAGGTGTTGATTTCTCTTCTTTTGGGATAAGGATGTCAAGAGCCAGTCGGGTCTCAGAGATTTGTTGCCTGTAATGCTGCACACATTGGCTCTACAATTAAATATGTAAAATGAAGGCAATAAGCCCTAATGAGCTAGTCTTGGCCACTGGCCCAGTACAATTATTGATATTAGGAGTTCTGATTTCAGTTTCAGTTCTGTAGGAAAGAGGAGTTTGGGTTCCTGGAGAACTGGGCCGACTTCTCAGTCAGTTACCGGCTCTTTAGTAAGGATGGGCGGCACCTTAGTGGTGATGGTACAGCTCTATTGGGAAGAAAGCCACAAAGTTGGAGGGGCTTTTAAACTAGGTGTTGGGGGTTAGGTGTTGGAGGAAGAGCCATCAGTGCTAATACAGACATAACATCAGATCCAGGGGTAAACAAATGGGAAATTCAAAAACAAAGTCAGTGGAAAAAAAAGGAGACAAGAATATGCACTCATACAACACTAAGAGGCGCATACACAAATGCTAGGAGCCTAGCTAACAAAATAGAGGAACTGGAGCTGCTATTACACAAAGAGGACTTAGATTTTGTGGGAATAACTGAAACTTGGTTTGACAGCTCTGACGATTGGCTGGCCAACATACTGAGATATTCCTTGTATCACAAGGACAGGGAAGGTAGAAGAGGGGGAGGGGTGTGTCTATATGCCAAAAATGATGCAAGGGTGGTAGAGAGGAGCGACATTATGATTGGGACTAGGGGGGAGGTTGAATCAGTATGGGTAAAACTCCAAAGAGAAGAAGAAAGCAGGAAATTATTAGTGGGGGAATGTCTTACAGGACAACTCCATGTCCCAATTGGTGGATTCCCCAACTATAAAGACTGTCCTGTTAGACCTAGTAATTATGAATAATTCAAGTCTGATCTCAGGTGTGGCGATATGTGACAACTTGGGATCTAGCGATCATAGGATGATCACATTTAGCGTAAATCATAGGAAAAGGAGGTATGAGGGTAGCACAAAAACACTACATTTTAAATGAGCCAATTTTTCTGAATTGAGGTCATTGCTACATGACATAAATTGGGACCAAATCCTGGGAGCATTGAACACAGAAGAGAAACGGGAATGCTTTAGGAGCATATTCAACAAAGCTATCACACAGTGCATTAAAATGGGCAATATATATAGAAGAGCTAAGAATAAGCCTGGGTGGATAAACCGTTATGTGGAAAGTCTCATTAAGGAGAAAAATATGGCCTTTAAAAAATATAAAGGGAATGGGTCACACCAGCATTCCAACACTACAAGGAATGTAATAAGAATTGTAAGATCACAATCAGGGCGGCTAACAACGATTACGAGGGACACATAGCGGAAGAAAGTAAAAAGAACCCAAAGAAATCTTTTAGATATATTAACAGTAAAAAAAGGCAAAACCAGGACACATTGCACACATAATAGATGAGGATGGTTACAGATGACACAAAGAAAGCAACTGTAATAAATACCTTCTTTTACTCAAGAAAAACAGGGGTTTAATGACCTTGACTATACTGTTAATGGCACAACACAGGACATTTCCTTGTGGCTAACAGAGACCCGAGTCAGGGAAAGGCTTAATAAACTTAGCACAAATAAATCACCAGTACCAGATGGCTTACACCCGAGAGTCCTCAGAGAACTCAGTCAGGTTATAGCCAGGCCATTGTTCCTAATCTTTGTGGAAAGCATAATGACAGCATTTGTACCAGCTGATTGGAGAAAAGCCAATGTGGTACCAATATACAAAAAAGGGCAAAGAGATTATTCCTGAGAACTACAGGCCAGTCAGCTTAACATAAATTATTGGAGTGGATGATTAGGGACTATATCCAAAGATTTACAGAGGAAAAGCATTAGTGGTAATCAGTATGGGTTTACGAAAGGTTGTTCCCTGCCAGACCAATCTGCTAACATTCTACGAGGAGGTGAGCTGTCATCTAGATAGGGGAAGGCCTGTGGATGTAATGTATCCGGATTTTGCAAAAACTTTTGATACACTCCCCCATAAATGCTTAATACACAAGCCTAGATCTGCAGGCATGTACCATAAGGTTTTCGCTAGGGTAAAAAACGGGTTACAGGGATGTGCCCAAAGGGTGGTGATAAATAACATGTATTCAGACTGGTCAGCAGTTGTGAGTGGAGTACCCCAAGCCTCGGTCTCGGGACCAATTCTTTTCAAAGTATTTATAAATGATATAGAGTATGGGTTAAATAGCTCAGTCTCAGTTTTTGCGGATGACACAAAAATTAGCAGAGCAACAAACTCACATCAGGACATAGACATTTTACAGGATTACCTGAATAAATGAACGGAGTGGGCAGGCAAATTACAAATGAGGTTTAACGTGGAGAAATCTAAAGTAATGCTCTTGGGGGCAAAAAACATAAATGCTAATTATTCACTAGGTGGAAACCCTCTGGGAGAATCAAGGATGGAGAAGGATCTGGGAGTCCTAATAGAAGAGAGATTGAGTAATAGCATGCAATGTCAAGCTGGAGCTACCAAAGTGGACAGAATATTAGCATGCATAAAAAGGGATATACTCCAGGGATAAAACTATAATTCTGCCACTTTATAAAACCCTGGTTAGGCCACATCTGGAGTATTCTGTGCAGTTCTGGTCAACGGTCCTCAGAAGGGATGTGCTGGAACTGGAGAGAGTCCAAAGAAGGGCAACAAAACTAATAAGAGGACTGGAGGACCTCAATTACGAGAAATGGTTGCAAACATTAAATATATTCTCGATAGAGATGCATCGCTTGAGGGGGAACATGATAGCAATCTACAAATACCTCAATGGGGATCCCAGCATAGGAAAAAACTATTCTGTCCCAGGGATTGTATGAGGACATATGACCACACAATGATACTGGAGGAGAAGCTGTTTAACCTTAAATTGCGCAGGGGATTCTTCACTGTCAGGGCAATAAGTATGTGGAACTCTCTCCCACAATTGGTGGTGGCTGTGGGGAGTATGGATATTTAAAAAAAACTCTTGGATATATATCTTAAAAAAAACACAACATATAGGGATATGGGAAATTAGTATAGACACTAACACAGGTACACCTACACAAGTTGAACTGGATGGACTATTGTCTTTTTTCAGCCTTACCTACTATGTGACTATATTCTGACTTTCTTGATTTGTGTGCTTGCTCCCAGTCTGTGACTTAAAAAGTATTGAAGCCATGGATCAACATGACAGCAAGGCATAGACACCAGGGTTGCTTTGCAGGATTGGGTATTGCAAATAGTCACATCTTTGCTATGTCTGTATGCAGTTTTAGAAAATATATGCAATTACTGTGAATCTATTCTATTGAAATCATTTTGAATATTTTTTTTTAATTTACAGGCAATTCAATGTGCTGTCTTAAAAATTATAGCACATAACATGGCAACCATATTAAACATGCATCTAACAGTTCAATTCTCTTAATTGTGCAGGTACCTCTGTTATTCAGGTGACAGCTACAGATGGTGATGACCCTACATATGGAAACAGTGCCAGAGTTGTTTACAGTATTCTCCAAGGACAACCATATTTCTCTGTTGACCCCAAAACAGGTAGGTAAACAGAGTACACATATGCATATTTCATTGCCTGAGTGTTACAAAAAATCATAGAGCCATTTGTGAAGAGTTGTATCAAATGTATTCAATTCCAATCACTATAATTATATTTTAATGCATGGGTAAATCCACATTTACAGAAATTATGGTGTTTATACATTTACCAGCTGGTTATGACATTTTTGTTGTTTTTTTATCTATGGAAAGCCATGAGCAAGAAGAAAAAAAAACAATAAAAGATGTAATTTTAAGAGAGTTGTCTACTGCTCAATATGTCTCACAGTAACTTAGTTTCCCTGTTCCAGATTTGGTACTACCTTCATCACCCCGTGGACACTGCCATAGTCCAGTCTACTACTGTCCTGTCTCTACAGTCTAACCCACTACTGTCTCATCTGCTACAGTACAGACTGCTACAGTAGGGTCTGGTACAGTCCAGTCTGCTTCAGCCCAATCCAAGCCTTTCCATGTGCCAATCTAGCAGCCACAAGTTCCTGTTTGGTGACCTGGGGTAAACTTAAAACTAAATGTAAACTCCCATACGTAGTAGTGAGAGGGTAAAGGGTCTGCTTTAATGTCCTGCATCAGTTATAGGTAGGGACTTTTCATACAGTTTGTGACAGTATGCTTGAACCAGACATGAACCCCTCCCAGGTGCCCATCTGCAAAACCCTGTTCAGTAAGCTAGAGGCACAGCAAGTTAAAAAAAAAGTTAATCTGCTTCAGTACATTCAAATTATGAACTTTAGTCTGGACCACCAGGTGTATTGCCCACCTCTGCCATTGTACATCTCTGGGGATTGTTATGCGTTGTGCGTTTGTGTCAGGAATTGCCTGAACAATGAATTATTTTGAGTAATTTTAGATCAGTAGAATTTATTTGGAATAACACAATGATCCATGAAAATACAGACTAGATATGGAAATAAATGATTATGTATTCATTAAACCAAATATTCACAATAAATAGATTGGTGGATGGACATAGACAACAATGTTACCTAAAAATAAAAATATCTTATATAAAACTCAATAATATGCTATGTATTGAATAAAGCAAAATGATTCTATTCTCCCCATGGACCAAATAATCATATATAACTAACTATCAGACAGTAGTCTGCATTTTTCCTCCTGCAGAAGGAATAAATGTTAAACTATGTAAAAATGGTGCTGTACTATAGTGCAAAAACAGAAAATAATTAAAATGGAAAAACAAAAATAAAATTAGAGAAAAATGTGAAGATATATATCAATAGGCTATCAAGTTAAGCAACGAATCAACAAAATGTCAATGTATTATAGTTATCCTTTTAAAATGCTGCTGGCGTTCAATGGTCATTACCAGAGTCTCCTAAAATGGCTTCCTTTACACAATGGCATCTCTCATGGTTGGAGCTGTGTCTTGGTGTCCTTGAGGTGTCAGATGAGGTGTGATGATGAGTGTCTCTCTGGATTGATAGATCTTGGTATGGATGGATGTCCAGTGGGTGTGTGATCCATGTGTGATCTGTCCCAATGGATTCCTTTACTTGTCCTATATTCAGTTCTGAACAATAAGTTCATAAAAATATAAATAAGCCTATCCCAGAAGGTGGAACTTCTTTTTTATTTGGTTCACCTGGTTAAACATTGACCTGTAGTTTGTCTAAGCATTGCCTTTCTTCGCCAGCAGGTGTCACTGTAAGATCAGGAATGTCTATTCTAATTTAATGTTATAAATAATCTGTTATAAGAACGTTTACTTCCTCATGATAACATGTGCGGTCACATGATATTTCTAAAATATATGTATAATGTTTAGGAAAGCTGGTAACTACCAATCTATGACCATACATTTCTGATACAGCACTATTTCAAATATAATCATATTCATTACGAAGAGGTGTATTACCTGTATATTATGATTACTTATACACATAGGTGAAAGAAAAAAACTATATATATACACACATACAGTATATATATATATATATATATATATATATATATATATATATATATATATATATATATATAGTATATGGGTACAGTATGTATCTAAACACAATCATTTGCATTCTTAAACTACTTCTACATATATGATGATTCTAATCAGATTAATACATGATGAGATTATTACTACACCAGTGGACAATAAGATTTTTTTTCCTGAACCCATATTAGGGAATATGAGATTTGAGGTCATAGTCACATTATCATATGATCTTATGTATAAGGAAACGGTGAGGTTCCTATTAGAATACTCTTATCAATACTTGAATAAACTCCATAGTTCCATCTTAACATACTGTATTATGAACTATATAGGTTGCACACCGATAAAAATGCTAAGATTCCTAGTTGGGTATACGTTGCACAGTGTCCACATATTTTAAATGATGTCCTGATTCACATTATTCTCTTTTATATATGCCTTTCTCCAGCTGTCTTTCAGCTGGTGAGATATTCTAGACAGAATTTCAGGTTTTAAACTAGCCAGAGTATGTTGACTCGTCCCTTCATCCGTGTACATGTTGTTGGAGGTCCTTCAGTTTTGTAAACATAAACCAAGGGTTATCTTTACATTCTGTTTGGACGTTGTTTATTTTGCCTTGGTGGATTAGTTGGTATTTGCTGGCATCAAGGCTTATTACACAATTCTTATTTGGAAATAATAAAATCAGCTTCTTCTAGGCTCAAATTGGGAGAAAAAGTACCAAAGTAGGCACTAATTGTTTTTCTAATCAGTTCTGTAAACATTTCCTTTGCACATACATAATGACTTAGATTGAAAAACTAACATGACTTGCGGCCTGAAGTTGACCCTATATCTCTAGGGCCCATACAGTCTTAAACATCCATGTTTACACAATTTAAATGATGAAAATATATCTATTTCTTCACTAAGGTCCCCTTAGTCTGCCTCTAAAATGGCGCATCTGTAGCATGTATAGAACCTGTTGCAGAAAAAATGAAATTTCTAAATAAAAAAAAATGAGTCAAATCACATTTAACCACTTCCTTACTGGGCACTTAAAAACCCCTGCTGCCCAGACCAATTTTCAGTTTTCAGCGCTGTCACTCTTTGAATGACAATTGCGCAGTCGTGTGACGTTGTACCCAAACATAATTGACATGCTTTTTTTCCCCATAAATAGAGCTTTCTTTTGGTGTTATTTGATCACCCTGGCGGTTTTTATTACTATAAACAAACAAAGAGTGATCATTTTGAAAAAAAGAACAATATTTTTTGCTTTTTGCTATAATAATTATCCAAAAAATAAAATAAAAAAACAAACGTATTCATCAGTTTAGACCGATATATATATTCTTCTACATATTTTTGGTAAAAAAAAATCACAAAAGTTATAGCGCCTACAAACTATGCACATTGGTTTATGGCGTTTTTATTATATATTTTTTTTTTACTGGTAATGGCGGCGATCTGAGATTTTTATCGGGACTGCGATCTTGCGGTGGCCATGTCTGATGTTTTTGACACTTTTTTGGGACCAATGACATTTATACAGCGATTAGTCGGCTATGGCATGGATCTGAAGTGGTTAAATTGACTCACGGTTTTTAAACCAAAATAAAGAAAAAAGAACATCACGGGGTCCCCCCAAATCCATATCAGGCCCTTATCCGAACATGCAGCCCAGCAGGCCAGTAAAGGGGGCATACCAGCTGAACCATACCAGGCCACATGCCCTCAACATGGGTGGTGTTTTGGGGCAGGGGGGCTCTGCACCCCCAAAGCACCTTATCCCCATGTTATTGGGGACAGGGGACTCTTCCCGACAACCCTGGTGGTGGTTGTGGGAGTCTGCAGGTGAAGGGCTTATCGGAATCTGGAAGCCCCCATTAATAAGGGGGCCCCCAGATCCCAGCCCGCCCCTATTGAATGAGTATATGGTACCTAGTACCCCTACCCATTCACCAAAATGTGTACAAGTGAAGAAAGAGAGTACAGAAGTTTTGACAATTCCTTTCTTATAAAATAAAAAAAAATGTCCCCTATGTAGATCCATCATCAATCATGACAACGGCACCACCCCCGACCTCAAAAAAGACCGCTGACCTGGCAACAGGTGCATGCTGGGTTGGTGACGTCACACGGGGTGATGCCACCGGGTAACGTTGTCAGGTGGCTTCGCCTCTAACCTATATAAGAACTGCCAAATGACAGAGCCAACAGTAGGCGGTTAGCCTTTGTTGATGGTGGATCATTTCTTTTTTGGGGCCCGGTGGTGGCAGCAGTGGCATGACTGAAGATAAATATACATCAGGGAACATTGTTTTTTTTATTTTTAATAAAGGAATTGTCTAAAACTGCCTGTGTTTCTATTAATTTTTGACACTTTTTTGGTGACTGTACCCCATACTCAATCACATGGGGGGACGGGATTTTGGGGCCCCCTTGTTAAAGGGAGCTTCCACATTCCAATAAGCCCCCCCAACTGCAGATCCATACACAACCACAGCTCAGGGTTGTCAGGAAGACACCCCTGTCCCCATCAACATGGGGACAAGGTGCTTTAGGGTGGGGGGCCCCAACGCACCCCCCCCATGTTGAGGGCATGTGTCCTAGTATGATTTAGGAGAGGGAACTTGCTCACCTCCCCTTTTCTTCTGGCCTGCCAGGCTGCATGCTTGGATAAGAGTCTGTTATGGATTTGGGGGGACCCCTCACCATTTATTTTTAAAATTTTGGGGTGGTATAGATTGGGCAGGGACCCCACACTGTTTTTTTATTTTTATATTGCCAGCAATGATATTGTATTACAGGCAGACTAAGGGGACCCCCCAGTCACTATATTTAAAGGAAGTTTTCATTTTTACTTTTTTAAGTTAAGCATCATTAAAATCATTTCTCCTGTAAAAACAACCTTTTTTAAAAGTTTTTTTCCATTGATACATATCCTTCAGGGCAGTACTCAGGCCCCCATACCCTGTTTATGACCAATAATTTGCATATAAGCCTTCAAAATGAGTACTTTGAATTTTTCATGTTTGAGTTCCAAAGACTTTAATGTGGTTCAATGTTCGGGTCCGAGCTTTGCTATGTTCGGGAGTTCTGGTGCAAACCGAACTGAGGGGTATTTGGCCCATCTCTACTGGTGATCTGACCATTAATATACCTCCTGTATTGGTGTGCCCCCACTGATGAAGGGACACAGGGGGCACCTTTGGACAGCAGCAATGTCAGTTTTTGGGGAGGGGAGTGTTAGATGTACTAGCAGATTTAGATACACAAACACATTAAGGCTAAACTCCATCTCACACTACATTTACACAAGCAGTTATGGCAGTTTTACTTCTTTGGGGATATACAGTAGATTTCTAAGGTTGATAAATAAATGCTGATCATTGTAAGCACCCCTTACAATTGGTAACCTGCAATATAATAAAGGTTTGGTTTTGGATTTAATACTGCTTTAACCACTTGAGGATTTTGAGTAAGAGAAAAACTTCAACATAGGATGCAATGCTTAAAGCGATATTAAAGCTTTTTAAAAAAAAAATAAAATAAAAACAAACATGTCATACTTACCTGTTCTGTGTAATGGTTTTGCACAGAGCAGCCTGGATCCTCCTCTTTTTGGGTCCCACGCTGGTGCTCCAGGCTCCTCCCTCCTTTCTAGTGCCCACACAGGAAGCAGCTTGCTATGGGGCACCCAAGCAGGTGCGCTACAATACCATGGCTCTGTGTGTCCAATGGCTCCCACTGATGCCAAAAAAACAATCTGGTGTGCAAGTTCCCAGAGAGGCAAGGCTCTTGTTGACAAGAGGGGGGCTGTGGGGTGTCTGCTGCATAGAATGCATGAAGCTAAAAAACGTTGTGCCTTTATAACCACTATAGGTTCAACTCTTCTTCCCCTGTCTATGCTCCCCTGCCACTATTGTTTACAATTGCTGGCTGACAAAATGACAGCCAGTAAATGTTTTGTATTACACAGCAGGAACAGCTGTCAAAATGCTGTGTAAAATGTCACCTACAGATGATCTGCAAATGTCATTAAGCAAGTACAATGGAACAATGTATTTTTCATTGTGTTTGCTATTTCATTCATATGGAGAGCAAAGGTGTAACCTTTAGGCCTCATACACACGGACATTTTTTGACGCCGGCATTTTCTGGCATTTTTTGCAGCTCTCCATGTTAGTCAATGGTCCCATAAAAATGCTGATGTTTTTGAGCTGTAGAGGGTGTCGGCATTAGTAAGCTGTAACTAGAACCCACGGCCAGCGCTTTCTGAGGCTCTAACGTTTTGGTGTTTTTTGACGCCGCAAAACGTTCACTAAAGCCCACTAATGCCGTACCGGTGTTAACCGGCGTTTTTTGAAAAAGCCTATTGACGCAGACGCTCACTAACGCTCACTAACGCTGATGCATAATGCCGAAAAACGCTGATTTTTTTTCCTTGACGCCAGGCCCGACATTTTGTTTATTTTTTAAGAAGCGTCCGTGTGTATATTTATTCACGTGCTTGCTTCTTTTTTCATATAACAAGAAAATGTGTACATTTTAAAAACATATCCTTTTTCTTTTCATTTACAATTAAGTTGTCCATACTTTGCACATAAATATATTAGGGCCATTTTAATTATGACAGGTTAAAGAATAAAATGTATACTTTTTATTTACATGAACTACTTTTGCACAATAAAAATAAACAAATAAATAAACAATGTATCTATAATTTGCTTAGATTTATGGTAAGTAAGTAATGACAATATTATTGCCAAAAATAGGCCTTTAGTATAAATGTAAAAAATCCTCTGGTCCAAAAGGGGTACACGGTTATGCAAGGTTAATAAAGACATGGAAAAGTGAGTTTTGGGTAGAGGAACTTGACTGGCCTGCACAGAGTCCTAACCTCAACCCGATAGAACGCCTTTGGGATGCATTAGAGTGGAGACTGTCAACCAGGCCTTCTCGTCCACATCAGTACCTAACCTCACAAATGTGCTTCTGAAAGAATGGTCAAACATTCCCATAGACACACTCTTGAACATTGTGGACAGCCTTCCCAGAAGAGTTAAGGCTGTTATAACTGCAAAAGATGGGCCAACTTAAGATTGAACAATACGGACTAGGAATGGGATGCCATTAAAGTTCATGTGCATGTAAAGGCAGGTGTCCCAATACTTTTGGTAATACAGTGTAATATATATATACAGTATCTGTAGGGTAAGGATCAGGCATAACAAGTTAGAATTCAACCGGGTAGAAAACGTCAATATTGTCGGAATTGAGAAGACCCTTCCGACAGGTGTTACAAGTTCTCACACAGATACCCTTACAAACTGGTAAGAAAGTCTTCGTGTAAACACTCCAATCCATGACTACACCTGCTCTTCCGGACCAACTGTCAGAGGTGAGATTACGTAGGGTTTCCGCAAGATAGCCCAACTCCAATCCTGAGACACGTCCGGTCAGTTCAAGGAGATGGGTTTTGAGTGAAAAGGTACAGAAATAATTGGAACGTATTGGCA
>BLSH010344724.1:108253-135765 GCA_018402905.1 Glandirana rugosa
ACACGTAGTAGAAATCTTCTCCGAAGGAAGACCCTGCTGTCGGTACGTCTGGTTAAACTACGTCACACGCCTCATACCGGACTCGTTACCGTCCGAATGGGGGGGTCGTCCCAGAAGGAAGCCTCTTCTAAAGATGATGCACAAGAAAGCCCGCAAATAGTTTGCTGAAGACAAGCAGACTAAGGACATGGTTTACTGGAACCATGTCCTGTGGTCTGATGAGACCAAGATACATATATTTGGTTCCGATGTTGTCAAGCGTGTGTGACGATAGCCAGGTGAGGAGTACAAAGACAAGTTTGTCTTGCCTACAGACAAGCATGGTGGTGGGAGTGTCATGGTCTGGGGCTGCATGAGTGCTGCCGACACTGGGGAACTACAGTTAATTGAGGAAACCATGAATGCCAACATGTAATGTGACATACTGAAGCAGAGCATGATCCCCTCCCTTTGGAGACTGGGCCACAGGGTAGTATTCCAATGATAACAACCCCAAACACACCTCCAAGATGACCACTGCCTTACTAAAGAATATAAGGGTAAAGGTAATGGACTGGCCAAGCATCTCTTCAGACCTAAACCCTATTGAGTATTTGTGGGGCATCCTCAAATGGAAGGCGGTGGAGTGCAAGGTCTCTAACATCCATCAGCTCTGTGATGTCATCATGGAGGAGTGGAAGAGGACACCAGTGGCAACCTGTGAAGCTCTGGTGAACTCCATGTCCAAGAGGGTTAAGGTAGTGCTGGAAAATAATGGTGGCCACACAATATATTGGGCCCAATATGGACATTTTCACTTAGGGGTGCACTCACTTTTGTTGCCAGCAATTTAGACATTCTAGGTCTGGAAACATGCTTGGCCAATCCAGCACCTTTACCCTCAGCTTCTTTAGTAAGGCAGTGGTCATCTTGGAGGTGTGTTTGGGGTCGTTATCATGTTGGAATACTGCCCAGTCTCTGAAAGGAGGGGATCATGCTTTTCTTCAGTATGTCACAGTACATGTTGGCATTCATGGTTCCCTCAATGAACTGTAGCTCCCCAGTGCTGGCTGCACTCATGGAGTCCCAGACCATTACACTCCCACCACCTTGCTTGACTGTAGGCAAGACACACTTGTCTTTGTACTCTCTCCTGGTTGCCATTACACACGCTTGACACCATCTGAACCAGATAAGATTATCTTGGTCTCATCAGATCACAGGACATGGTTCCAGTAATCCATGTCCTTAGTCTGCTTGTCTTCAGCAAACTGTTTGCAGGCTCTCTTGTGTGTCATCTTTAGAAGAGGCTTCCTTCTGGGATGACAGCCATGCAGACCAATTTGATGCATGGTCTGAGCCCTGACAGGCTGACCCCTGACCCCTACAACCTCTGCAGCAATGTTGGCAGCACTCATGCGTCTATTTCCCAAAGACAACCTCTGGATATGATGCTGAGCATGTGCACTAAACTTCTTTGGTCGGCTATGGCTAGGCCTGTTCTGAGTGGAACCTGTCCTGTTAAACTGTTGTATGGTCTTGGCCACCATGCTGCAGCTCAGTTTCAGGGTCTTGGCAATCTTCTTATAGCCTAGGCCATCTTTAAGTAGAGCAACAATTGTTTTTTTCAGATCCTCTGAAAGTTCTTTGCCATGAGGTGAACTTCCAGTGACCAGTATGAGATAGTGAGATCGATAACAGAAATTTAACACACCTGCTCCCCATTCACACCTGAGAACTTGTAACACTAACGAGTCACATGACACCGGGGAGGGAAAATGGCTAATTGGGCCCAATTTGGACATTTTCACTTAGCAGTGTACTCACTTGTGTTGCCAGCAGTTTAGACATTAATGACTGTGTGTTGAGTTATTTTGAGGGTACATCAATTTTACACTGTTATACAAGCTGTACGCTCACTACTTTACATTGTAGAAAAGTGTAATTTCTTCAGTATTTTCACATGAAAAGATAGAACAAAATATTTACAAAAATGTGAGGGGTGTACTCACTTTTGTGAGATACTGTGTATATATATATATATATATATATATATTTCCTGGAACCTCCTCATGTCAGCCACAACAGGGTCAGCTCCACCCCCTGACCCCCTTTAGGACAACCTCTAATTCAGCCCATAAAAGGCCCCCTCTCCCCTCATACCACGTTCTTTTTTCGTCCTCGCTCCGGACAATCTTTTTTTTTTTTTTTTTCCTCCTTCCTCTCCATGCCTGCCCAGGTTCTGAGCCTCTCTCCTGGGTCAGAAGACCCTCCCCATTAAGGGCTGTAAATCTCCCTGGAAGTGTGGGTGCCTTTGGTGCAGGGCTCTATGGTCAGTGGAAGGTGGTGCTGACATAATACATGCTGGCTAAAAGCTGGTCACTTTAAAACTACAAGGGGGTACCTTGGCGGCCGGTCAGAGGATTTTCTGGGTCTATTATTGCCTTTCTAAGCGGCATGCAGCATGCCTGGAAGCCATGTCGGCTTGTACACAGGCTTCATTCCCCTGGACTCTCTGTCTTACGTGGCTCCATGTGATTGGACACTGAGAGTCAGGTGGGTTCTTGCTCTGGTGGTTGCCATAGCAACTCTGCAATGCCGTTCTCTGGTTGGTCGGCAGCTTCCTCTTGTACAGCCTGCTCTGGGCAGCTCAGTGGGAGCGTTGTGTCTGAGTGAAGCAGCTGCTCTGTCTTTCCCTCCCCCTCCTAGCTGTGTGGTAAGTGAGGGAGAAAACGGAGACGAACGGGAGGTGTGGAATGTCTGGAATGTCTGATGGCTGTGTTTTTTGTCTTCAAGCGCCCTCTGCTGGTTCCAAGCCTCAAGAAAGGAGAAAAGAGTATGCACTGAAGAATGAAAAGAGGAAGGTAGGAATAGAAGATTATTGATTTGTTGTTTTTTAAAGAAGGAAGTTTTTTTTTTTTTTTTTGGTTGTTTATTTTTTATTAGAAAAAAGAAAGAGAGTGCTGGTATTTTTCTCTTTTGTCTTTTGACACAGATCTGAGACCCCAGAGCGAGCCAAGGGCTCACGGGATAACTCTAAAAAATCCACCACTAAGAAACATTCGTCCCTTGAGGGATCGCAGCACCGCAAGGCTACGCAAAAGACTAAACACTTGGGGTGTTCAGCTTCACCAGCAGTCCCAGAGCCAGGAATGCCAGCCAAGACGAAGGCAAAAGTGGTCACTAAGCCATATGTCAGGAGATTAATTTCCTCATCCTCAGAGGAGGAATCAGTGGAGGAGCTTTCCTACTGGGCCTGTTCAAATCCAGCATTGACTGGAAAACAGTTGTGTGGTCCGTGTTTAAAAGAAGCCGCAAGGGATTCTGTGGCAGATGCACGGAAGGTTAAACAGTATATCAAGACGGCGGTGGGGGGGGAGGAAGGTGAGGAGATATTACCCTGAACTGAAAAGGTCTGTACCTTCATTTCCACTGATCTTCGAGATAAAGGAGATTCTGGGAGAAGAGTGGTCGAAGCCCGATAAGAAAGTGAACATGCACAACAGGGATACGGAGCTGTATTCCTTTAGAGGGGTGGATGCAGCTCTCTGGGATACCCCTCCTAAGGTCGATGCCTCCTTACAAAGGTTAGCTCGACACATAACGCTACCTTTAGAAGATTCGGTGTCGTTTAAAGATCCAATGGACAGGAGGGTGGACATGGATCTGAAGAGGATGTATACAGTAGCCGGATCAGCTTGTAGGCCGGCGATAGCTTTGACATCCTTGGCGGCAGCACTAAAGGTCTGGGTCTCGGAATGTGGATCCCAAGGTCTGGAAGAGATGAGGGGGGAAGGAGAAGTTTCTCCTCTAGGATTCATTAAGCTGGCGGTGGAGTTCCTGGCGGAAGCGGCTATTGACCAAGTAAGGCTGTCTGCCAAACTGATGGCCCATGTGGTAACAGCCCACAGGGCTCTATGGCTAAGGAACTGGCAAGCAGACAACACATCTAAGCACAGCTTGTGCTCGGTCCCCTATGATGGGAAGCTTATATTTGGAAGTCCTTTGGAGTCCGCTATCCAGAGAGTTTCTGGGGGGAAATCGGGCTTAATCCCCCAGGAGAGGAGGAGACAGCGCCAGCCCTTTCGCCAGTTCAAGTCGAAGGAGGGTTTTAGAGAGGCCAGTGCATACAGACCAGGACGGCCATTTTTTCGTCAGTGGAAGCCAGGCAATACGAATTTTGCAAAGGCAACCAAAGTTAAGCCCGGTCAGGCGTCTAAACAGCCCGACAAGACTTTCTGAAGGTTTCTCCGCCCAGACACCGCAGGTGGGAGCAAGACTGGCTCAGTTTGTCGGTGTATGGGCGGCACAAGGGAGCGACTTGTGGATTGTGAATATAATAGAAAGAGGCTACCTCCTGGAATTCGGCAAAACACCACCACGGTCCACATTCGTAGAGACGCGAATACCAAGATGTACCCAAAAACTGAAGTGTTTGCAGGCATATATAAAGGAATTGCTGGAACTGAGAGCCATACAGCCAGTACCAACGGCGGAATGTGGAAAAGGGGTCTATTCCCCTCTATTTTTAGTAAAGAAGGCATCCGGGTCTTACAGGCCGGTACTGGATCTGAAATTCCTCAATTCATTTATAAAAATACCTCCATTCAAGATGGAATCCCTCGAGACTATTATTTCGGTAGTGAGAGAGGGCGATTGGATGGCCTCCATCGATCTGGCGCATGCCTATCTGCACGTTCCCGTAGATATAAGGCACCATCGGTTCCTGAGGTTTGCCGTAGGAGGAGCACACTACCAATTCTGCTGCCTGCCGTTCGGTCTATGTTCGGCACCCCAAACTTTTTCAAAGGTCTTTTCGGCATCCATAGCGGTTCTGAGACTCAGGTGCCTGAAAATCTTTCACTACCTCGACGATGTCCTCTTATTGGCAGACACAAGGGACATATTGGAATCTCACGTGGCACAGGCGTGCGAAACATTGAGGCAATTTGGTTGGGTAGTCAACCAGGAGAAGAGCCAGTTCCACCCTACCCAGGTGTTTGAATATTTGGGCGTACAGTTCAACACTACGCAGGGAAAGGTGTTTTTACCAGAGCGGAAAGTTCAACAAGTTCAAGACAAAGCGAGATCAGTAATGGCCAGATCAGTCCTATCGGTAAGGGAATGCATGCGGTTCATAGGCCTTCTTTCGGCTGCGATTCCGGTGGTTCCCTGGGCCAGATGGAGAAGAAGGATCTTTCAATACAGTTTTCTTCACCAGTGGGACCGTCAGTCTTTGACTCAACAGATTGTGGTTTCCCCGACTATGGTACAGTCCTTGGTTTGGTGGACAAACACTCAGAATTTGAGCAGGGGAATCTTGCTGTCTCATCCAGAGCCAGTAATTGTCACAACGGATGCCAGTCTCCAGGGCTGGGGAGCCCATTGTTTAGGCCATCAGGCGCAGGGCAGATGGAAGGAAGCGGAACCCCAGAATTCGAACTGGTTGGAGCTGGAGGCAGTCCGACGAGCCCTAATGTCTTTTCAAGCCCTCTTGCGGGGACAGGCAGTGAAGATTTTGTCAGACATCCGGACGACTGTGGCCTATCTGAGGCGTCAGGGGGGAACCAGGAGTCTTCCTCTTCTGAAGATCGCTTGTCAGATATTTCAGTGGGCAGAAAACAATGTGGTATCTCTCATGGCTACGTATCTCCCAGGAGCATAGAATGTGTGGGCCGATCGCCTAGGTCAAAAGTTTACCAATCGCAACGAATGGCAACTCAACCCAGCTCATTTGAGGAAGATCTTTCACATGTGGGGAACTCCATCGGTAGACTTGATGGCATCGAGCAGGAATGCTCAGCTTCCCCTGTACTACTCCCGGCTTCGGGACCCACAGGCCTTGGCCCAGGATGCTCTGATCAGACCGTGGCGCTTCGATCTGGTATATGTGTTTCCTCCAATACCGCTGATCCTGAGGGTGTTATTGAAGATCCAAAGGGAGAAAGTGTTGGCCATAGCGGTTCTTCCGTTTTGGCCCAGAAGACCATGGTTCACCTTGGCTTGGAACATGAGGGTGGAACACCCAATCCTCCTCCCAGCGGACCGAAATCTTCTTCTGCAGGACGGGGAGGTTCACCCGAGTCCCAGCAACCTGAGGTTAGCAGTATGGAAGTTGAAAGGTGGTCCTTGAGAAATCTGAATTTGCCGGAAAGTGTAGTAGGGACTTTATTACAAGCCAGGAAAAGGTAGACTAATGTCACTTACCATAGGATATGGAGAGTGTTCTTACAGATGGCAAAGAACAAGAGATGGAATCCGCTGGCTCCTTCGGTGTCCAATGTCTTGGAGTTCCTGCAATCAGGTTTGGAGAGCGGCCTGGCGTATAACTTCTTAAGGGTCCAAGTGTCGGCCATCTCGGCAATGTCTAATCAGAGGTGGGCGCTTAATCCCATGGTCATTCGATTCCTGAGGGCGGCCTTGAAGATCAGACCTCTGGTCAAGACTTACTTTCCCAAATGGGACTTAACCCTTGTGTTAAAGGCTCTAATGACCCCTCCTTTTAGCCCAGCTACATCATGCGCATTGTTCCATCTAACTTTAAGAACAATATTCCTGACAGCTATTGCATCTGCAAGAAGGGTTTCAGAGTTGTGTGCTTTGTCAGTAAAAGAGCCTTATTGTCTAGCTCTACGAGATAAGATAATCTTAAGACCAGTTCCGTCTTTTTTACCGAAAGTATCCATGGCTTTTCATTTGAATTGGGAGACAGTTCTCTCGGCCTTCCCAGAACAAGAGGATTACGATGAGTGGAGACAGCTGGATCTAGTCAGTTCTCTATCAACGTATATGGATCGAACAGAGTCTTTGAGAAAGCAGGAAAATCTTTTCATTTTTCCAAGAGGTCGTCGGGAAGGGTATGCCATTCCTCCTAGGATCTTGGCAGCCTGGATAATTAAGACAATCCAAATGGCATATAAGATGCAGGGTCTCTCTCCTCCTTCAGAAGTCACGGCTCATTCGACAAGGGGTATAGCGGCTTCATGGGCAGCACACGCTAAGGTATCGGCAGAAGTGGTTTGCAAGGCGGCAAGTTGGTCCGCTACCAACACATTTATTCGACATTACAGGGTGGATGTTACTCTACCTCCGTCTCAGTCCTTTGGCTCAACAGTCATTGCGGCAGCAGTTGCTCATTAAAGATTTGAGTTTGCCTTTGAAGGCCTTTTTTTGCAGACATAATTCTGTGTGGTCTAATTTTTTTCTTCTCTCTTCCCTCCCTAGGTGGCATAGGGTGCTAATTTATATCCCGTTGTGGCTGACATGAGGAGGTTCCAGGAATAGGGAAAATTGTTATCCATACTTACCGTAATTTTCCTTTCCTGGATCCTCCTCATGTCAGCCAGGCTTTCCCTACCCGAGAGATAGCCGTCGCGAGTCCTCTCATTTAGAACGTGGTATGAGGGGAGAGGGGGCCTTTTATGGGCTGAATTAGAGGTTGTCCTAAAGGGGGTCAGGGGGCGGAGCTGACCCTGTTGTGGCTGACATGAGGAGGATCCAGGAATGGAAAATTACGGTAAGTATGGATAACAATTTTCCCTAATATAGTAAAGTTGGGGAGATGTAGCTTCACGAAATTGAGTGAAGCCAGTAAATTTAAACAGTCAGGGTGTTTAGTTCCCAATAAGCAAAACAAAATCAGGCTTTCAGCAGCATTTCAGAAAACGGAAACATAACAACAGAAAGTCCGCTTATCTTCAGCACAGAATAAAAGTAAAAGTAACATACAGTTCGTTGAAGGGTCTTCAACCCAGGACTTTGCACAATCCTGGTTAGGTGTTTTTGCAGCCTCCAGCTCATGTGCAGCTCTCCTAACACATGCAGCTCTCCAAACACTGGTGTCTCCTCCCAGCTCCTCCTCACACACCAGCTAACACCACTTCCTCTCCTTAAGAGCTGCTTCCTGGAGGCTATTAACCCTGTGTGTGCTGGCTTCCCTGTAGTCAGGGATGGAGGCCCTATCTCACCTGAAGATCACTTCAGGGCCCCCGAAATTCCGGGTCCCTACTACCTCTCTATCAATGTAGGGAGAACTGCAAGTCAGTCCTCTCTGTTATCTTGCTATCCCCGGAACTTCTCACCCCTCTCGGGTGACCCCCTGAGCACTACCCCCTTTCTTTAAAGGGACCATAAACCAAATATTGGTGCTACATAGCACCAGTCCAGGACCCAACCTTGGTGTCCTGTACAATATATATATATATATATATATATATATATACAGTATATGTTATACTTTTGTAATGTTCGTTTTTATTACCATTATGTCTTCCAAAAAAAAACTGTTATTTCCTTCCAGTATTGATATGCAGTGCTGGCACACTACTGACTTTGATTTTTTTTTTTCTAATTATTAGAAAGGTCACATATTTTCCCAAGACATTATCAAGAGCATTACTCGGGATGGCGCAGGAGCATTATAATCTGTTTAATACTGGACTTTATATTTATGATTATATAATATTTTCTCACTTTACTGCTTGCAACTTTATTTAAAAAAACATGTATTATTAATAATATATCTCTGTTATTTGAAGCCATATGCAGTATGATAATCATCTATCTTTAGCATATACCTGTTTTTTGTTTTTTTTTATGAAATACCTATTTATTCTGTATTCCGTTTCCAAGTTCTCTTGATCCTTAATGCTTTGGGACAGATATATTAATATTTCTACATAAGTTATGCAGACGATTAGATTTAATCCTAATGTTTTTATTAAGACTTTATTCCACAAACGCGTTGATCTGTTTGATCATTGCAGTGCAAGTATGGCAAGGCATAATAAATTATGTTATTCTCAAGAACACTTGGATGATGTATAGACTGCATTCCCCAAACAGTTAAATACTTTTATTATTTAACACAACTTTGTAACATCTCTTTGTGCATAGCTGAGACAAGGTTAATAGCCTGAGCTGTAAATGACCATTGTCTGATTCCTAAGGGCTGCACACCACTTATGGGGCAGACATGTCACTCTCATTGAAGCTGAACAATATGTCTTGTGCCAGGGGTTATATGAAGGCTGCTTCTAATGGAGGGTATTGTCTTAGTAAGGTAGAAGGATGCATGAAAGAGTCTGTAATTTATCACTGGTTTATTCTCGTAATTGTGCTTGTAGATGGAAAAACTAAATTAACTGCACGAAACACAGTAATTACTGAACTTTTTACAGGTCCAGCTGACTGCTGTGCAAGATCTACTGAGATCTAATGCTGTTAGCTAAAGACAAGTTTACATAGCAATAATTAAACAAGTTTTTTTTTTCATAAGAGTTTGTGTGTGTGTGTGTTTTTCCTATAAATAATATAAAAGAAAAACTGAAGATTTGAGAAAGGAAGTCAGCACTTCTGTCCATCTTACTTCTTAGGCTTAAAGGATACATTCACCTATCAAAAAAATAAATAAAATGAGCATAAATAGCATTTATTAATTTTTTTACACAGCAGCCTGTAAAGCATTGCACCTGTGATAAGACTCTTGGTAAGCTGTCTGCCCATACCTTTTGTATGGGCAGAAAGTTGATGAACTGCTGGAAGAATCAATAAACTACGAGAGCACTCACCAGCACTCTCATAGTTCACAGCCGTCTGCCACAGTGGCTGATGATACTTGTAGTTCATTAATTACCAGGAAAATTTGAATAAATGACACAGCTGTGTGGGTGGAGCCCAGCAAATTATGACAGTGGGTGTGGGGGGAAGATCCCCCATCCACTGTAACATACTGGGGAGCACTGGTGGTGGGAGGTGGGTGTATAGGAGCATGTTACACCCCAATAATAGCTGTAACATGTAACATGCTACTAAAGGGGAACTTAGCCTTTAAGCAGAGAGGTGGTGGGTAACTTTTGGCTGCCTATAACTTTCGAAAGTCATGACTGTTCAATGCAGATATGCATTGTTATTTATCACCTTCGTTCATCAACATTGATTGTATGTAGAGTTGAGTGAACACCTGGACGTTCGGGTTCGGCGGGTCCGGTACCGAACGTTATCTGAACTTTACCCCGGACCCCGAACCCCATTGAATTCAATTGGGACCCAAACTTTTCGGCACAAAAATGACTGTAAAAAAGTCCTGGAAAGTGCTAGAGGGCTGCAAAAGGAAGAAAAATGAGAGATGTTTTTAGATCTGCAATCTGTCCCTTAAGATCGTTCTGTAATGCAGGATGAGAGATTGTTCTGTAATCAGATCGTTCTGTAATGCAGGATGAAAGATTGTTCTGTAATCAGATCGTTCTGTAATGCAGGATGAGAGATCGTTCTGTAATCAGATCTTTCTGTAATGCAGGATGAGATGTTATAGATCTACAATCTGTCCCTCAAAGCAGTAGTAGTAATCTCTACCTAGTTATTATCACTGCAATCTATCCCTCACAATCTGTCCCTCACAATCTGTCCCTCACAGCGCTGGCAGCATCCTCTCCCTACACTAACCTAAGAGCATGTGACATGCAGCACTGGGACTCCAGCCTCATATAGAGGCTGGGTCACATGATGCACTGGCCAATCACAGCCATGCCATTAGTAGGCATGGCTGTGATGGCTTCTAGGGAAAACCAGTGAAACGCTTGTTGATTGGCTGCCCTGCAGCTATTCAACATGCGTGATAAAAGACCAGAACCCGAACGTTTTCTCAAAAACCCGAAAGTTCGGTACGAACCCGAACGTTACAGTTTGGGTTCTCTCAACTATAATTGTATGTTATTTTCATTTGTGTATTATCCAGTCTGATTATAGCATATTAGACTGATATAATCCAAATGGTGGAGCCATGCTCTGCCTGGACAATCATGGTTTCATTCCATACTGGTTAAAATAGAAATGAGTGGTGGAGTGGGATTTGTTGGTTTGAACAGGCGATTGTCCTGAAGTTACACAACTCCACACAACTACTATGATGTGTACATTTTTCCTCAACTTGTGTCCAGATCATGACTCTAAAGGGATTATTCATCTCTCTAAATTGTTATTTACACAAAACTCTTTTCTTTAACTTACTGAATACACTTACTTACCTACCTGCAATGTAGCAGCTATCTAAGTCTTCAAGAAGCAAGATAAGGATCCTGATATATAATGAGCATAATAAATGACATCAAGAAACTTTCTAGAAAGTGTGGTAAACTGAATAAAACATACATTAGACCAATATTCAGCTTTATCTCTGTCCTTTAAAACACCATCAGAGTTTTGTTGCTGTCCAGATGCGTTTGTCATATTGACAGTCAAATCTTACAGACTACATGGAAGAATGCCTGAGAAGGGTGACTGCCTGGTAAGATGGCTGCATAGCTTCTCAGCTCCTGTTGGATCCTGGATTAATCTACATCCATGCCAATCTCTAGGCTCAGGGCAGCACTCTCTTACACATTGCCGGACAGCTAAACACCTTCCCTTTCCTCCGGTGATGTGGCACAACTGTCAAGACACAGCAAACATTAAAAAACTGTCTAATTTCTACCCGTCTATGAAAGCGGGTGTCCAACAAAATGCTGGTGGCGACGCGGCCGTGGATGCCGATCCCAGACCTCTAGCGTCTGCTCTGGTGCTGCATAAACAACATGCAGGCACACTGGGCTCTGCAAGTGATCATCTGCACTCGGGCAGCTCAACACCTTCCACCCAAAGCCCAGCAAAGTCAAAACCCAGAAGAGACTTAGATTCAGAGACAGTAGATTTTGAAGATTAACCAATAATGGAGGTGAGCAACACGCTTTCTAAAATACAGCCTGCTGTTTCATACCCCGATCCCTTTGCATCCTTTCCCACATCAGGACAGCCTGTCTCTGATATTACTTTAAAAGAGATGCTAATATTCCTCTGCACGTCTATCCAATCTGATATATTAGCCTCCCTAAACCAATGCAACCTTTAAATTTGCGAACTAGGAGGGAGAGTGAACCACATTGAAGATAAAATGTGTGAAGTTACCTCCACATGCAACGCCCTTATTGACTCAAATGTGTCCCATCAAGAGGACCTGTCATTCCTAATGGCCAAAGTGACTGACCTTGGAGACAGGTTACGTCGAAACAACCTAACAATCCGAGGCATACCTGAATCAGTGCAACCTCACCAGCTATCCCACTATGCATGAGACCTGTTCAATGCAGATGTGCCCAATCTCAAAGCAGAAGATCTTACCATTGAAAGGATCCACTGTATCCCAAAACCATCCTTTCTTCCCCCAGAAATACCCGTGATGTATTACTGTGTATGCACTTTTTCCAGGTAAAGGAAAAAATCTTGGAAGCCGCCAATATACAAGTTCTGCCAGATTTTTCCCAACTTTACAACGCCGTCACAATCTGAGCACTATCACAAAGGCCCTGCAAAACAACAAACTTATCTACAAATGGAAATACCCAGCCAAGCTGAGTGTGCCCCATCAGGGGAAATCATACTTCATCGCTTCATTAGAAGAAGGCTTCTCAATCTATGTGGTATCATTCCCGAAACACAAACCAATCCAGCCACTACATCACATCAAGGGCCTAAGCAAATTACAACCCGACTGGCAAGTAGTGTCCAGAAAATCCTCCAAAAATCAACAGAACACCTAGAGACAATGCCTCTACATTCTCACCCGAATCCAGAAAGGAACCCTGAAGGTAAATGGCGTAAAATCAATCATATCCTATACCCCATAAAAATTTGTAGTGGCTACTGCACTCTTGGCTCTACATGAACCTTTTTTTTTTTGTTTCTGAATTATTGCTTTGGGCAAGTTACTTTTTTTTGTTACTCCGTGGAAAAACACTCTAATAACTCCAAAACTTCTAAGGTTTCCACTATCTCTAACTACAATCAAAAAAGCTGTATCTATTTTTAATATGTCCCTTGCTCTCCTTTGCACTTCATTCGCACAGAATGACTTAAACTGCTACGAGTACATACCTAATAACAATCTTTATCCAAACGTGGATGATGTCTCTCCATCAAAGCACTCTGAAACACATACCCCGTCACCCAAGGTTATTTGCATCATCCCTCAAGTTTCCTTCTATTTAATCTATAGCATTGCAGCACACAATAACTGGATACCTACTAATGAGTCTTAAACATATGTCTCTAAATGTCAGAGGCTGAAACCATCCAGCAAAGCACCACTCTTTATTATTATTATTATTATTATTATTATTATTATACAGGATTTATATAGTGCCAACAGTTTGCGCAGCACTTTACAAAATTAAGGCAGACAGTACAGTTACATCACAATTTGGTACAAGAGGAATCAGAGGGCCCTGCTTGATAGAGCTTACAATCAGTGGTGACTGGGGAAATTTTAGGATGGGGGGGCACCAGACCCGCCCTTCCTTTTTGACCCCTCCCACTTCTCATAAGCCTCACTCCTTATAGTTTCCACCCCTTGTGTCAGGCGTATACAGCCCAGCATCACCAGATAGGGTATACAACAGCACCAGATAGTGGTATACAGCATCATCAGATAGGAGTATACAGAGTCACCAGATAGGGGTATACATTCACAGTAACCAAATAGCAGTATACAGAGCACAATATCGCAGTATACAGAGCCACATATCGCAGTATACATAGCACCATATCGCAGTATACAGAGCCCCAAATCACAGTATACAAAGCCCCATATCGCAGTATACAGAGCACCATATCGCAGTATACAGAGCACCATATTGCAGTATACAGAGCCCCATATCGCAGTATACAGAGCCCCATATCGCATATATACAGAGCACCATGTCACAGTATACAGAGCACCATGTCGCAGTATACAGAGTCACCATATCGCAGTATACAGAGTCACCATGTCGCAGTATACAGAGCACCATATCGCAGTATACAGAGCACCATATTGCAGTATACAGAGCCCCATATCGCAGTATACAGAGCAACATATCGCAGTATACAAAGCACCATTTCGCAGTATACAGAGCCACCAGATAGCAGTATACAGGGTCCCAGATAGGAGTATACAGTCACCAGATAGGGGTATACAGGGTCACAGATAGGGGTATACAGGGTCACAGATAGGGGTACACAGAGCCCCAGATAGGGGCTCACGGCAGCACCCCCTGAAGTCGGGACAAGTCCCGCACTTACCCCATCTAATAGGCAGGCTGGCAGGCAGGCAGGACTGTGCAGAGATTGGCATGCGGAGAGCAGGCTGATCGTTTGCAGAGGCAGTGCTTGCGGAGAGCATGCTGGCAGTGGACTGTCCTCCTCTCCTCCTGGACGGTATGCGGAAGTCCCGACAGAGTGCTGCGCGAGTAATCACACAGCAAGCACATCTGCCATAGTCCCGCCAACACCATCCAATGACAGAGAGTCATTGGCTCTGATGGCTCAGGCGGCAGCCAATCAGACTATGTGTGTGTGCCCGTTCAGACTGACCAATCGGCTCACTACTTGCTGTTAGCTGACTTTACTCTTATATCCAAAATCCACTCTTTGGACGTGAGAAACAAAACATCTCCATCTAGCACTACAGTAGCTAAATTATTACAACTACATAACAATCTGAGAAGGCTATTGTGTGAATGACATGACAAATATATACACTGCCTAAAAATGAACTACTACACCCTAAATAATAGAGCTGGTAGGTTCCTGGCAAACAGACTGAAATTCCAAAGAATCAAAACTAGAATCCCATACATATTCCACCCACATACCAATGAAAAAAATCATAAATCCAGAAGTAGTGGCAGATGCATTCGCTGATTACTACGAATCCACTCTATAACTTGAAAAGCGACCCTAAGACGTCGCAACCATTAGACACAGACAATCAACATTTTCTTGCACACATCCATCTTCCGACCCTAAGTGATTCCCAGTTAGAGACTCTTAATGCTCCATTCACAGAACTAGAAATAAAAAAAAAATGAATACTCTACCCCTAGGTAAATCACCAGGACCTGATGGACTAACCAACAATTACCTCACTTTTAAAGAAATATTTATCCCATTTCTACATCCAGTTTTTACTGAAACCGCTTCTTTCTCTGCCGAGATGCTGAAGGCACATGTAATAACTCTCCCAAAACTGGGGAAAACCCCAAATACACCTGCTGACTACTGTCCAATATCCCTCCTCAGCGTGGATGAAAAAGGGTACGCAAAACTCCTAGCTGCCAGACTTCTAAACATCCTTCCCATCTTAACCACTTCAATACAGGACACTTACACCCCCTTCCTTCCCAGACCAATTTTTAGCTTTCAGTACTCTCACACTTTAAATGGCAATTACTCAGTCATGCTACACTGTAACCAAACAAAATTTGTATCATTTTTTTCTCACAAATAGAGCTTTCTTTTGGTGGTATATAATCACTGGTGGATTTTTTATTTTTTTCAATAGAATCGAAAAAGTAGGGAAAATTAAAAAAAAAAAAAAACACTTTATTTTTAGTTTATATTAAAACAAATTGCAAAGAAGTATTTTTTCTTCATAAATTTGGGCCATAATTTATACTGCTACATATCTTTGGTAAAAATGAACCCAAATTAGTGTATATTATTTATTCTCTGTGAAAGTTATAGAGTCTACAAGCTATGGTGCAAATGACACCTTTTTGGAAAGTAGACATTCCAAAGTATTTAGTAATAGGCATGGTGAGGTTTTTGAAGTTGTCATTTTTTTTCCCACAATTCTTTGCAAAATGAAGATTTTTTTTTTTAGTTATTTCTCACACACAGCATATGCATATTTGCAATGACACCCCAAAATACATTCTGCTACTCCTCCTGAGTATGGCGATTCCCCATGTGTGAGCCATGTGTGAGGCTCGGGTACACAGCCTGGCCACATACAAAGGCCTAACATTGAAGTAGCACCTTCAGGCGTTCTACGAGCATATATTACGCATCTCATTTCTCAGCCACCTATTACACCTTGGAAGGCCCTGAAGCAACAGGACAATGTAATTGCCCCAAAATGACCCCATTTTGGAAAGCAAACACGCCAACGTATAATCTATGAGGCATAATGAGTCTTTTGAACGGATAATTTTTTTTCCAGAAGTTTTTGGAAAATGTGGGAAAAAAATGAAAATGCATTTTTTTAACACAAAGTTGTCAATTTATAAGATATTTCCAACACATAGCATGTACATAACAAAAATGACACCCCAAAATACATTCTGCTACTCCTCCTGAGTATGGCAATACCACATGTGTGAGACTTTTAAACAGCCTGGCCACATACACAGGCCCAACATTGAAGTAGCACCTTAAGGTGTTCTACGAGCATAAAGTACACTATATCTCATTTCTAAACCACCTATTACATTTTTGAAGGCCCTGGAGCACCAGGACAATGGAATTGACCACAAAATGACCCCATTTTGGAAAGTAAACACCCTAACGTATAATCTATGAGGCATATTGGGTCTTTGGAACATGTCATTTTTTCCCAGACCTTTTTGGAAAATGTGGGAAAGAAATTAAAACAACTTTTTTTTTTACAAAAAGCTGTCCATTTATAAGACATTTCCAACACATAGCATGTACATAGCAAAAATGACACCCCAAACATATTCTGATACTCCTCCTGAGTATGGCAATACCACATGTGTGAGACTTTTACACAGCCTGGCTACATACACAGGCCCAACATTGAAGTAGCACCTTTAGTCATTCTACAAGCATAAATTGCACATCTCATTTCTCAACCACCTATTACATTTTTGAAGGCCCTGGAGCACTAGGACAATGGAATTGCCCACAAAATGACCCCATTTTGGAAAGTAAACACCCCAACGTATATTCTATGAGGCATTATAAGTCTTTTGTACGGTTCATTTTTTTCTACAAGTCTTTGAAAAACGCGGAAATAAAATGTCTTATTTTTACACAAATGGTTCAATTTATAAGATATTTCTAACACATAGCATGTACATAGCAAAAATTACACCCCAAAATACATTCTGCTGTTTGTCCCGAGTATGACAATACCTCATGTGTGAGACTTTTACACAGCCCGGCCACATACAGAGGTCCAACATGCAAGGAGCACCATCAGGCGTTCTTGGAGCATACATTACACATAAAATAACCTAATGACTTATTACACTTTTGAAGGCCCTGGAGCAGCAGGACAGTGGAATTACCCACAAAATGACCCCATTTTGTAAAGCAAACACCCCAACATATATTCTATGAGGCATTATGAATCTTTTGTATGGTTCATTTTTTTCCACAAGTCTTCGAAAATGTGGAAAGAAAATGAAAAGTTATTTTTTTTGCACAAAGTTGTCAATTTATATGATATTTCTAACACATAGCATTTACATAGCAAAAATTACCCCCCAAAATATATTCTGCTACTCTTCCCGAGTATGGTGATATCACATGTGTGAGACTTTTACACAGACCGGCCACATAGAGAGGTCCAGCATTGAAGTAGTACCCTCAGTCATTCTAGGAGCATAAATTACACATCTAATTTCATTCCTACCTATCACACTTTTGAAGGTCCTGGAGCACCAAGACAATGGAATTACCCACAAAATGACCCCATTTTGGAAAGCAAACACCCCAATGTATATTTTATGAGGCATGGGCTGCAGATAGGTACTCGGGTACTCTGATGGGCTGCAGATAGGTACTCGGGTACTCTGATGGATTAGTAAATGATACTCGGGTACTCTGATGGGCTGGTAAAAGGCACTCGGGTACTCTGATAGGCTGATAAAACGTTATTGGGTACTCTGATGGGCTAGTGACAGGTACTCTAGTACTCAGATGGACTGGTGCCAGGTACTTTGGTACTCAGATGGGTTGGTGACAGGTACTCGGGTACTCAGATGGGCTAGTGACAGATACTAGGGTACTCAGATGGGCTGGTGACAGGTACTCAGTTACTCAGATGGTCCAGTGACAGGTACTCAGATGGACTGGTGACAGGTACTCGGTTACTCTGATGAGCTGGTGACAGGTACTCGGGTACTCTGATGGCTTGGTGACATGTGCTCGGGTACTCTGATGGGTTGATGACAGGTACTCGGGTACTCTGATGGGTTGATGACAGGTACTCGGGTACTCTGATGAGCTGGTGACAGGTACCCGGGTACTTTGATGGGTTGGTGACATGTGCTCAGGTACTCTGATGGGTTGGTGACAGGTACTCGGGAACTCTGATGGGCTGGTGACAGGTACTTGTGTACTCAGAAGGGTTGGTGATAGGTACTCGGCTACGCTGATGGGTTGGTGACAGGTACTCGGTTACTCTGATGGGCTGGTGACAAGTACTTGGGTACTCTGATGGGTTGGCAACAGGTACTCGGGTAATCTGATGGATTGGTGACAGGTGCTCGGGTACTCTGATGAGCTGGTGACAGGTGCTCGGGTACTTTGATGGGTTGGTGACATGTGCTCGGGTACTTTGATGGGCTGGTGACAGGTACTTGTGTACTCAGAAGGGTTGGTGATAGGTTCTTGGGTACTCTGATGGGTTGGTGACAGGTACTCGGTTACTCTGATGGGCTGGCGATAAGTACACGGGTACTCTGATGGGATGGTGAAAGGAAAGGTACTCGGTAATCTGATGGGTGGTGACAAGTGCTTGGGTACTCTGATGGATTGGTGACAGGTACTCGGGTACTCTGATGGGTTGGCAACAGATACTTGAGTACTCTGATGGTCTGGTGACAGGTGTTCGGGTACTCAGATGGGCTGGTGACAGGTACTCGGGTACTCAGATGGGCTAGTGACAGGTGCTTGGATACTCAGATGGGATAGTGACAGGTATTAGGGTACTCAGATGGACTGGTAACAGGTACTCGGGTACTCTGATGGACTGGTGACAGGTACTCGGGTACTCTGATGAGCTGGTGACAGGTACTTGTGTATTGAGAAGGGTTGTTGACAGCTACTTGGGTACTCTGATGGGTTGTGACAGGTACTCGGGTGCTCTGATGGGTTGATGACAGGTACTCGGGTACTCTGATGGGCTGGTGACAAGTACTCAGGTAGTTTGATGGGCTGGTGACAAGTACACGGGTACTCTGATGGGATAGTGAAAGGAAAGGTACTCCGGTAATCTGATGGGTTGGTGACAAGTGCTTGGGTACTCTGATGGATTGGTGACAGGTACTCGGGTAATCTGATGGGTTGGCAACAGATACTCAAGTACTCTGATGGTGTGGTGACAGGTGTTTGTGTACTCACATGACCTGGTGACAGGCACTCGGGTACTCAGATGGGCTAGTGACAGGTACTTGGATACTCAGATGGGCTAGTGACAGGTACTAGGGTACTCAGATGGGCTAGTGACAGGTACTCAGATGGACTGGTAACAGGACTCGAGTACTCTGATGGACTGGTGACAGGTACTTGGGTACTCTGATGGGCTGGTGACAGGTACTCGTGTACTCAGAAGGGTCGGTATTCGGGTACTCTGATGGGTTGGTAACAGGTACTCGGGTACTCTGCTGAGATGGTGACAGGTGCTCGGGTACTCTGATGGGTTGGTGTCAGGTGCTTGGGTACTCTGATGGGTTGGTAACAGGCACTCGGGTAATCTGATGAGATGGTGACAGGTGCTCAGGTACTCAGATGGGTTGGTGACAGGTACTCAGGTACTCAGATGGGCTGGTGACAGGTACTCGGGTACTCTGACGGGCTGGTGACAGGTGCTCGGGTACTCTGATGGGCTGGTGACAAGTACTCGGGTACTCTCATGGGTTGATGACAGGTACTCGGGTACTGTGATGGGCTGGTGACAGGTACTTGGGTACTCAGGTGGGTTGGTGACAGGGGCTCGGGTACTCAGATGGGTTGATGACATGTACTCGGATACTCAGATGGGTTGGTGACAGGTACCCGGGTACTCAGATGGGCTGGTGACAGGCACTCTGATGGGCTTTGACAGGTACTCTAATGGGCTGTGACAGGTACTCTGATGGGGTAGTGACAGGTACTCAGGTACTTTGATGGGCAGGTGACAGGTACTCGGGTACTCTGATGGGCTGGTGACAGGTATCCAGGTACTCTGATGGGCAGGTGACAGGTACTCGGTTACTGTGATGGGCAGGTGACAGGTACTCTGATGGGCTGTGACAGGTAACCTGATGGGCTGTGACAGGTACTCTGATGGGGTGGTGACAGGTACTCTTTACTACTGGGGGGGCAATCAGTGTGATTGGTGCACACAGTAAGCGGTAACAAGCTCATTACTGCGGTTTGTTGTCATTCTGTGACCGGCTGTGATTGGACACAGCCAGTCACATGGTATTGGCTCTTTTCCCTGATCGGGGTTGGACTTTGTCCGAGGGACAAGCCTGAACCCCGATCACTGCGCTGCTCGCCCCCGGGGGCAAATATCAATTCTCTTTTATTAACCACCCAGGCCTCTGTGTTTGCATGGAGAAAGTTAACCTCTCAACCCCTTGAAGGCCCCCTCAAACACACCAACGGCCTTCCACTAAGATTACTAGAACTCCTTATTCCCTGTATATCTCTCCAACAATGGGATGAAGCAGGTATCCACTGGGTGGACCACATATATCAAACCAACCAGTTTAAATCCTTTATCTCCCTAAAAGCAGATTATGATTTACCTAGATCCACGTATTACTTATATATAGCTTTCTATCCAAGAATCCTCCCCCCAACTTACAAATCTCTAGTAAAATCTGACAATATTTCTCCTCTATATCCCCCACATACAAGGGTATATCCCTATTTTACAATTATCTACAATATAAATTGACATTCTCAAAAACAAAACAAAACAAAAATGGGAAGAAGATCTCAAAGCATCATTCTCTGATACTCAGTGGATTAAAGCTATTTGTTGTAGCTGCTCAATGATGCACTGCATAGCCCACTGGGAACAATCTCAAAAACTATTAATCAGATGGTATCTATCGCCATTTCAAATGTTCAAATTTTACAAATCTCACTCTCCTCTCTGTTGGAGGGGATGTGGACAGGTAGGCAACCTCATTCATATCTTTTGGGCATGTAAAAACCTTACCATCTTTTGGAGAAGAATCTTCTTCATTCTCTCCGAGACAACAGCAGTTTTAACCATCCTCAACCCTGCTCTTGCAATTCTACCCCTGGGTATAGACAGCTTCCACCACAGCCTAAGAACTGTTATATTTCACATTTTAGTGGCAGCTAAAACTGTTGTAGCTAGGCATTGGACCGATAACCTAGCACCCAACCCCTCAGAAGTTATAGACCTAATTAACACCAAGTTCTCATATGAAAAAATGTATTCTCACACAATATCCAAGCACAAGGTTTTTAACAAAATATGGAAACCTTGGAGGGACAGCAAACACTACGTTGATATATAATGATATTTTACACTGTCAATGCACTAGCATAGTTTTTTTTTGGTTATATATATATATATCTTGAATGTTAAAACAGGCAGTGTTGATCTATCCCCTCAGTCACAGTTTGATTCCATGGGGGTGGTTGGGGGTTTGGAGCGACATTCATCAACATTTGTTTTATGTTAATAGTGCTACTATGACTGTTTGTTCACTGAAATTGCTTTTCACATACGGCATAAGCTCTTATTTATGGAAACTTTTTAATTTTGCCCGAATCTATATCCATACCTATCTATAATTATATGTCAAATCGTACTCTGGATATTGTTTTTATCTGTACTAAAACTCAATAAAAATACTGATATATAAAAGGAAAAAAAAAAAAAAAAAGAAAAGTGCCTTGCCTGCCTTTGCGTTGACACAGTTAGTTGTGCTGTGTGTATCTATCTATCTATCTATCTATCTATCTATCTATCTATCTATCTATCTATCTATCTATCTATCTATCTATGCCTCTGACTACTAAATACCCTTTATATTTTTTTTGTTTAGTTTAGTAGAGTATAGTTCACAATTGGACTGCAATAGGCATACTGCGGGATAGCTCTTTTCCATTGTTTTTGTGCATTTTTCATCTTTTTTTATTTGGTATACTATGGTGTTGATTTACTAAAGGCAAATGCACTGTTAATTTTGCAAGTTGCACTCTGCAAGAAAATTATCCCCAAAGCTTAGTGACTGAGTTGACTCCCTGCTGATTTCCATTATCCAAGAATGTAACCCCCCGTGCATTAAATTGGCAATATCATAAGAAGTGGGAAGCAGCACTACTTTTAAGTGCACCAACATTTAGTGAATGAGGGGAACCCCTGCTGACTTCCAACATCCAATCATGTGCTGAAATGATATTTTGTCTGTTTTTCTTGTGCGTGATTGGGTATTCTTGTAAAGTGAAGTTTCACCATATTCACTAGGCTGTGGGGAAATTTCCTTGCAGAGTGGAATAGATGATCATAGGCAACTACAATATTTGTATTGTATGATTTTATAAAAATTGTAATGAGTTTTAACTGTGTTCTGATAATGTTTTTAAATTATATAAGTTGTTGTTACTGGAAATTTAAATATATAGATTTGGTGAAAGCAAGGAAAGAATACAAAAACGTAAAGGTATATAGACCCTATTTAAAAACGCGCCCAGTTTTATGCAGTACAAATCATGCATTTTTTGCCATTCTTTCCCATGTGCCTCACATCAATGCACTGCAGTGTAATGTGAAAGGGAAGCTATATGGGCACATTCACAAATATGTGTGTGTGTTACCATGCAAGCTGCATGCACATAAACAGTGTGAATCCAGCCTACATGTGTGTCTGATGGTCTGAAGAGAAGGATGTTGCCAATAACTGTAGATGGTTACAATTAGCCACAAACATATTAACTCTATACAGATAGGCACAAGTCACGTTTTGGCAATAAAATGGCTAATGATAACAAATAAAATATGAATACAAAGTTGTTTGCCTAGGCAATTGTTAAAACTATCCCAACTATGAACTAAATGTAATATTTTACAGTAATAGGAGAAAGAGAAATATTAGATATTGGTAGAGAGGTAACTGCTGCAAACGTTAAAAAAAATATGAATTGTATTAAAAGAGAAATTTAGCTTAGCCATTCTATAATCCATTTGCCAGATCAAATATAAAATATGCAGTATAGATTTGGGTCTCTTAGGCCCCTTTCACACTGAGGCGGGGAGGGGCGGTAGTGGTAAAGCACCGCTAATTAGCGACGCATTTACTGCTATTAGAGCGGTGTTATGGCACCACTATGCAATGGAGTGAGGCGCTTTTAACCCCCAAGAAGGGGTTAACAAGGGGTTAAAAGTGCCGCAGCTCTGCGCTTTTGAGGTGGTGTTCAGCTGCTTTGGGGGTGCCGTCCATTGCTTTCAATAGAGGGGGCGGTGTAGGAGCGGTGTATACACCGCTCACCACACCACCCCAAAGATGCAGCTTGCAGGACTTTTCTTCTCGTCCTGTAAGCGCACCGGTTTACAGGTGCTGCACAGGCACTATTTTTAGCACCGCAGCACCTGAAAAATGTTCCAGTGTGAAAGGGGTCTAACTATGAAAAAAAAATGTGGGTTTACAGCTTTCTGTTTTCCTCCTATTGAGGATATTTCCCTCTACTTCCTGTACTGAAGACATACCACTATCTATCACTTTTTGGTTGCCAGAACAAAAATAAAAAGTACATCTCCCCAATAGGGGTCACAGACAGCAAAGACAAACCTGACAGAAGATCTAACACCTCTTTTCTCTATCCAAAGTTATTACAAAAAAGAAAACAGTTTTGGATTTTACCTACATACCTAAACTCCTCAACTCTTTGACCCTTTATCAGGTTTTAGATAATCCATTAACCAACAAACATTTGCATATATGAAAAAGATATTAAATGCAACTTTCAATATTAGTACTATAGTAGTAGTGGTGGTAGTAGTAATAATAATAATAATAATAATAATAATAATACTATGAATTCTGTGAATACTGTCCATATTTTTTTACATCAGCAGCTGTCGTTATGGTTGATACAATGCTAACATTTTTATAAACTTACAAAAATACGTTTTTGGCACCAACCCTATTACTATGGGTTTTCCTACTGGCTTTCCAACAGAGTTTGAAGTTAGAGAGTATGCTCATTACAGCAAGTGAACACGTATGTATTGAGGGTATAAGCTCACTAAGAACCCAATGGAAAGTTCACTGGTAATTCCAAAATCCAGTAATAACACTTATTAGAGTCATCTCAAGGCCACTCTGGATGGTAGCTGACCATTCAACTATGAGTAAAAATTGCCAGCCACCCCACCTTCAGGACTAGTGACTTGTGAGGAGGTCTGCAGAGACCTCAGTTGATTAATTGACCCTAGTTGATTTCCCATCATTAAATGACCGCCTATTGGCCCTCAGACATTTTCTAACTCCATTTGACCCCCAAGCTTTTTATCGACATCTCCTAAAAGGTAATAGATAGGCAGTATTCTTCATTGAAGGCATATATAATTTATACTACATAAAATTATTATATTAACTTGTAGTGGTTGTTAAACTAAAAAAGTATGTGCTGCCACTTTAACCACTTGCTTACTGGGCACTCAAACCTCCCTCCTGCCCAGACCATTTTTTGGCTTTCAGCGTTGTCGCATTTTGAATGAGAATTGCGCGGTTGTGCGACATTGTGCCCAAGCAAAATTTACATCATTTTTTTCCCACAAATAGAGCTTTCTTTTGGTGGTATTTGATCACCTCTGCATAATTTTTGATCGCCGCTATAAACAAACAAAAATCGACGATTTTGAAAAAAGATCAATATTTTTTACTTTTTGTTATAATACAAATCCAAAAAAATAATAATAAAAAAATATTATTTATCAGTTTTGGCCGATATATATTCTTCTACATATTTTTGGTAAAATAAATTTCAATCGACGTATATTGATTGGTTTGCGCAAAAGTTATTGCGTCTACAAACTATGGAATTGATTTATGGCGTTTTTATTATTTATTTATTTATTACTAGTAATGGCGGCGATCTGCAATTTTTATCGGGACTGCGATATTGGGGTGGATATGTCGGACATTTTTTGGGACCAATGACATTTATACAGAGATCAGAAATTGAAATGTCCACTGATTACTGTATAAATGTCATTGGCAGTGAAGGGGTTAACCTGTAGGGGGCAGTGAAGGGGTTAAGTGTGTTCCCTGGGTGTTTTCTAACTGTGGGGGGGGGGGGGGCGGGGCTGGCTGGGACATAACAGATCTAACTGATCCCAGTGACAGGGATCAGTAGATCTGTTATGTCCCCTGTCACAGAACGGAGAACCGCTGTGTTTACATTGGCAGTTCCCCGTTCTGCAGCTCTGACAGGGGATCGCGGGTCTTGAGTCTGCCCGACCCGCAGGCACACCCACACAGCGTGCGGCAGGCATGCATGCGCCGCCACCGCCTGTGAGCGCGCGCCAGGAGCGCGCACAAGGGTGGGACGTCCATGGAGCTCCACCTGGAGATTCAGATCCGTGCTGGAGCCGTACTTTGGCTATAGTGAGGATCTGAAGGGGTTAAAACTTTTTTTTAGATGATGGAGATGTCTGAGAACAGCGGGACTGGGAAGCGACGGGGCCTGGATCCAAATAGGGAGATTAGTAGCAGTGCTGCATTGGAGTTTTGAGCTTCAGAAGCAGTGGTGGAAAGGTGGACAAGCCGAGAGACTTGGATCACAGAGAGGCTTGTGACCAGATTATCCCCAGAAAGCTCTGTTGGACCTATTTTAATTATAGGTCACTATACCAAGGTGAGGGTACATCCATATGCCACATCTGTGGAGGTGCACAGTGGTGTGAAATGTTGTGACAGCACTTGGGTTCCGGTCTCACTGCCCTGCAGGAAGTTGGGATTGCAGTGAATAGGACAGATAGCACTGGGATTTTGATTTCACTTTCCTGTGGGAAGTTGGGATTAGCAGTAGCACACATTTATTTTAAGGCTGTTGGCTAAATTTGGGAAATGTGTATGTATTTTTTTATTATCATGTCAAGATCAACAAATTCAGAGTTAATTGCATTATATTTATGTTTTATAATATTTTTTCTATATTATGAGCACAGAGGACACTAGGATAAAGTGATTGGACACAACAGCCCAATACACATTTATGTTTGATGTTTATGTATATTTGCTGTGATTATTTACTGTCACATTCTGATATAAAGAATATTCTGTTATTTGAAGGGTATGTAATCAAGACACTGACCCTACATTCACACCTATGCATTTTTTTAGTGTATTTTGCACTATGCAGAAATGCAGTACAATCAATTTAATATGGTTTTCTATGGATGTAGTTAACATCTGTATATTTTGCGCCACTGCATTTTTTGCGTTTTGTGTGTAATGGACTTCAATGGAGTTGTACCAATTTTCAGCTTTCCGCGGTGTCACACTTTGTATGACAGCTGAATGTAAAAAACATTGTCTGCCAAGTGAATTGGAAAAAAACTGCTTAGGGTAACCCCAATCCATACCAGAAGAATAGGATTGGGCTGCTCTGTGCAAAACCATTGCACAGAGCAGGTAAGTATAGGCATTTTTGTTATTTTTATGCAAAAAAAAAATCAAAAGGTTCACAAACACTTTGTATGACAATGAGCAGTCACGTAACACTGTACCCAAATGAAATTCTTATAATTTTTTTTACACAAATAGAGCTTTCTTTTGGTGGTATTTAATCACTACTGGGTTTTTTATTTTTTATTAAAAAAACAAAAAAAAGTCTGACAATTTGGAAAAAAAAAAGTTTTTCAGAGCTTCTGTCAGAAAAGTTTGTAAATAAGTAATTTTTATCAGAAATTTAAATAGTGAATATTGCGAAAATCCAAAAAGAAGGGGAGAATATTTTCATATAAAGCTGCCAGCACAACAACAGACAAGATTGTAATAGATAGTATGGCAAACTGTGCAGCGCTGAGACTCCCACAAAAAAAAATATAAATAAATACAATTTGTGCAAAAGTACAAAAAAAAATATGCAAATGTGCAACAACGTGTGCTTTTAAAAAGTGTAGACAATGGAAAAAGTTCAGTGAAGAAAGTTCATAAATAGAGTTGAGCGAACACCTGGACGTTCGGGTTCTGCGGGTCCGTCCGAACTTTGGGAAAAAGTCCGGGTTCGGCATCCGAACATTGCCCGAACGTTATCCCGGACCCAGAACCCCATTGAAGTCAATGGGGACCCAAACTTTTAGGCACAAAAATGACTGTAACAAAGTCCTGGCAAGTGCTAGAGGGCTGCAAAAATAAGTAAAATGGGGGTAAGAGTGGGGCAAGTGCCCTACAAAAAAATGGGGATAGGGAAAATAAATTAAAATCAAATAAACTTGGAGATGATTTTTGAACAATAATGTGTCACTTACAGCTGCAGCTAAAACCTCTCCCTTCAGAACTAGGAGATGATTTTTGAACAATAATCTGTCCCTCTACCTAGTGCAGTCAGATCGCTCAAAGCAGCAGTATGTGAAATCTCAAATTACTCCCACAATCTGAGCGTTGGGTACGATCCCACAATCTGAGCGTTGTGTACGATCCCACAATCTGATTGTTGTGTACGATCGTAGCGATCGTTGTGTTAGGCAGAGTTTGATCTGCAATCTGCAACTCAAAGCAGCAATATTTGAAATCTCA
>BLSH010344724.1:145582-161625 GCA_018402905.1 Glandirana rugosa
TATTTGGATTTTTCTTTAATTTATCTACATTTTTTATCTAGATGACATCTTGATGACCAAACACGTAAGACAAAGCTAGGGCGTCATTACTCAACTTCCGGTTTTGAGTCCATGGAATGCAAATGAGTGTCAGACTTCCTGTATTTTGTGTTTGCTACCCTTTACCTTGATGTAAGTGGATAGTGACCTTTTTACTTTCATTTTTAATCACGTTCACTGGCTCTATTGGACTTCATGATAATTATATATGGATTTTTTTATATCTATTTTTTACATCTATTTAATTTCTTTTTAGGTTTATGAATTTCTTATATAGTGTGCACTGAGAGTTATGTTGAATGTTTCAATATTTTGTTTTTTTTTTTTAATTATTGGTGGGTCACTTTATATTTTATGCAATATTATTGCTTACTTACTGTTGTATTGAATTGGTATGCTTTTTTCACCATATGTTTATTTTCTGTATCTTTTTGCACACCCTTAGGGATAGTTTAGTGATCTTTTAGTGATTTAATACTATCACTGTATTTCCCTTGCACGTCATTTATTGCACTTTATTAGCAGCACCACACCCACTCTTACCATTTGTTTACATACAATGAGATAATAGTTGCTGCACAGGGAGAGAATGCTGCAATGATTTTAATGCAAGCCCTGCAGTTTTGTTACCCTGTTGGAGAAAAGTTTTTATTATAGTAATGTATATCAAATGCTGCCCATTTTCATGCAATATGTTTTAATAAAACAAGAACAAGTCAAAACAGATACATTGTTCTTAACACAGAAAAAAAAACCGAGCACACAAAAGAAAGAGGAACCCAAAGTCTCAAAGTACACATACATGAATGTACAACCTCTGCATATCAGCATGGAGTATAGCAAGCTGAAACAATATGTTCGGAGGGAAGGTCTCAAACGCTGATATAATGTGGGCTAAATAACCATATAAAGGTCGGTAACCCTGATTTCCCTCCGGGTCTGTCGAAACACCCTTGCTCCATAGACCAACCAGACATCGGCCTTAGAATCACACACTTAGTGCAGAATGGTAAGTTACTACCCTTTGAAGACTTTAATACTCAACAAACCAACTCGAAAATCTCTTTCTGGGAATACCGGCAAATCCATCACTTTGTAAGCTCTATTCAAAAAACACATGATCTTTCATCACCACTAACCCCTTTCGAGTCGCTCTGCCTAACTCAAACCCCCCAAAGACACGTCATATCTCTCCTATACAATATGCTATGGAATAACATTAATGCTAAGGATGGTAAAACTTGTGACATCTGGGCCCGGGAACTACAGCTCGACCTGTCCGAACTCCAGTGGGGGAACATATTAAAATGTATCCACAAAGGATCTATTAATGTGGCTATTCAGGAGAATAATTATAAACTATTTTCTCATTGGTACCGCTCACCTGCACTACTCCACAAATTCCAAGCCGCAACTCCTGACTTATGCTGGAGATGCCAACTAGAGAAAGGCGACCTCTTCCATATTTGGTGGGGGTGTCCAGGCATAGTGGACTTTTGGAAAGCAGTTCATCAAAAAACAGTGGCAATCACTACCACTACACTTGAACTATCACCAGCACATTATCTCTTGCACCATCAAATAAACACAGATCCCTCATACTTTAAATCTCTTGCCATGACATTAATTAATGCGGCAAAACTTTGTATCCCCAAACTGTGGGGTACTCAGGAGTCTCCATCTCTCAAAGACTGGTATTCTAGAGTTGAAAAAATTGCAGAAATGGAAGAACTCATTGCCATAGCCCATGACTCCCCCTCTAAATTCGCAAAAAAATGGGCATGTTGGACCCACTTCCGCTTATCGTCTGACTACATTCAGACTATGGGACTCCGCTAGGAAGCCTACTAAAACCTATGCGCACAGGTTGGCCAACCTCATATCCGTTAGGCCGACAATATCACCTAAATTACCAAAACCCATATCCCCCCCTTTTTTCTTTTTTTGTTTTTTTTTATCTCTTTCTCTTCCCTCTTTCCCTCCCCCTTCTCTACCCACCCTACACCTTCCCCTTCCCCTCTACCTTTCTAGAGAGCTTGTGCTGGTCACAGGCTCGCTAGACTTTCACATCTGGCCCATCTTCAGAAGCACTATACAATAGGAACATAACTCCCCCCCCCCCCCTTTTATGGTATGAGGTAGCAAGCCTATCACCAATTTCCAATATATTAACTGTCTGTTGTTATGCAACTTGATATAGTTATGCAAATGTTGTGAATTCTTCGTTCTTATTCACCCTTGTTTGATACACGCATGTTTTCCCCTTTTTTTTCTTCTTCAAACAATAAAATACATTTTGGAAAAAAAAAAATAAATAAAGTGTATAGGAGCTGAAAAAAAAATAAAAAAAACCATATAAAGGTTTGAGCAAGAGGCAGGAAAACTAATCCCAAGATACAGTAACCCCTATCCTGCCACATAAGCAAAAATGACTCTCGCACTCGCTCAAAAATAGTCCAAGGGATATTAACTTTAAGAGCCATTGACTTGGTCTCATTCACCTTAAGCCCAGAGAAGGTTCCAAATTTTCACAGCATGTTGGGAATAGAGGTAAGAGGGGAAGTAACAAAAAGCAGCATGTCATCCGCAAAGAATGCATACTTATGCTTCCAAGAACCACACAAAACTCTTCTAACCTCCCTGGCGGTATGATTATGTCAGATTTTTGCACTTCAAAGCGGTACATTTTTTCACATAGTAATTTGGCCTTTTATATTGTAGGTGTAATTCTTAGGAATAACTCACTTAAGACAAGAGTCTAGTAGACATGCCGGGTATGATAAAGTTTGAAATAACGAAATCATAAATTATAATATTTATGAAAAAATATATATAATATAATAAATAACTATAAATAATTATCAAAAATAATAGTATAATAATAGAAAAATGTATTAAATAATGTAATCTAGTCAAAAACACTGAAATTTGCTCAGTTGCAGAATTGTCGCTGTCGTCACTTTCAGTCTCTGATATATGTCCCCAAAAATCAATATCAGTCAATTCTGCAAATGATTCTTATTTACTATCAGTGTTTTCTAGCTGATTAAAACCCGCTTTTGATGTAAAGGGACTTTTTTTATGCCATGGACGTTCTCAAGTTTCCAGGCAGAAAGAATGGCATATATAATATAAGTGCATGCAGGGCACTGGACAAAGCACTAGGGACAAAAGGGATGTGAAATGATTTGATACAGTAATGTAATCGTAGAGATTACAGTGTATTGTATGTTTACTGTGTGTTTCACTTTTTGAATTTCCCACCAAGCTCCGCCCCCGTGCGACGCGGCACTCGCAGGGAACGGAGCCTGGCATCACACAGACATCTGGCGGAGGACACAGCCCACAGACACAGTGGGGGGACATCGCTGGATCCAGGGGACAAGGTAAGTAACCCAGCCTTGGATCCAGAGATGCAATCCTGAGTGTGGCTCGGGGTTACCGCTATTTGCAGTGAAAACATACCCCGAGCAACACTCAGGAATACCGTCAAGGAGGTTAATGTCCGGGTTGTCACGGATGGCTGTCGCTACCATAAGAATCGCAATAGTGAAAATCCACAGAGCAAAGAGCATCCCTGATGAGTTCCCTTGCAATCCCAATGGGTTCAGAATAATACCCCAAACTTTGGTTTGGGTCAGGAATACAAGATGTCTAACGAGTGCAGAAAACTTGGTCCAAATCGCCAAGTCTCCAAGACCTTGAACATGTAGGTCTACGATACCGAAACAAATGCCTTTTGCAAGTTGATAGATAAAGGTAGGCCTTCCTGGCTGGTACAACTATTCCATTGAGACTGCAAAAGAGAAACAATGTCTATTGACCACCTAATTTGGTCAGGGCCCTGTCTTCCTTGTAAGAATCCCACCTTATCCACTTGACAATCACTTAGTAAGGATCTTTGTAAACAGCTCATTGTTAATTAGAGAAATGGGCAGATAGTTGCCTACCTCTCCTGGGTCCTTATTAAGCTTAAGAATAGAGTTGAGCGAACCCGAACTGTAAAGTTTGGGTCCGTACCGAACTTTGGGGTGTCCGTGACCCGGACCCGAACCCGGACATTTGAAAAAAAGTTTGGTTTCTGGGTTCGGGTATTTGATCCCGCCTGTTGAATAGCTGCAGGGCAGCCAATCAACAAGCGTTTCACTGGTTTGCCCTTAGAAGCCATCACAGCCATGCCTACTAATGGCCAGGCTGTGATTGGCCAGTGCATCATGTGACCCAGCCTCTTTATAAGCTGGAGTCACTTAGTGCTGCATGTCACATGCTCTCTGGCTAGTGTAGGGAAAGGATGCTGCCGGCACTGTGAGGGACAGATTGCAGATATAATAACATCTCATCCTGCATTACAGAACGATCTGACTGGACTAGGTAGAGTCTACTGCTTAGCGGGACAGATTATTGTTCTAAAATCATCTTCTAGTTCTATAGGGTCAGGTTCCTGCTGTTGCTGTAAGGGACAGATTATTGTTCTAAAATCATCGCCTATTCCTATAGGGTCAGGTTCCTGCTGTTGCTTTAAGGGACAGATTATTGTTCTAAAATCATCGCCTACTCCTATAGGGTCAGGTTCCTGCTGTTGCTGTAAGGGATTATTGTTCTAAAATCATTTTACTTCCTTTTGCAGCCCTCTAGCACTTTCCAGGACTTTTTTACAGTCATTTTTGTGCCGAAACGTTTGGGTCCCCATTGACTTCAATGGGGTTCGGGGTCAAGTTCGGTACCGAACCCGAACTTTTTCGTGAAGTTCGGCCGAACCCACCGAACCCGAACATCCAGGTGTTCGCTCAACTCTACTTAAGAACAACAGTGATATATGCCATAATCAAAAAAGGATTGAGTGGGGTTCCCTCCCATAAAACATTAAAAAAGTGCTATATGGGGAACCAAAATGTCCTGAAACTTACAGTAGTAGAGTGCAGTAAAGCCATCCGGCCTCAGGGCTGACCTCGTCTGTGCATTTTTAATTGCTGCTAAGATCTCCTGATTCATGATAGGCTCCTTTAGATCATTTCTATTCTCAGCTGAGTAGAAAGGGAGATACCCTCCAAATATCGGGCACACCCAACAGGGTTCTCCTTAGTCGGGGCCTTATAGAGAGAGGCATAAACATTTCTGAAAGCCAGCAGCACTTTTTTGGTATTTTGAGATTAGGAGTAATCCTAACAACGTAATTTTGGGATAGTGAATAGTGAAACTACGGATCTTGGAATTCAACATGAGCTAATAAGGAGCCGATCCTATCTTTATGCATATGAAATTTTGTAGAAGCCCAGTGCACAATTTTTCTGCATAAGTCGTAAACTCTAAATTAAGTGCTAGCAAATTCTCCTCAATCTGCTGAGATGGAGGGGTCTGGGAGAGATTTATGCAACAGAACAAGAGACTGAAGTTCACGCTTAAGCATCTGTATTGTAGACCAATACACCTTATTAGGTTTGGGGAACACCCGGATAATCTTTCCCTCATACTGTTGAATTATGTGTTGCCCAAATGGACATGGGATAGACATCCTCCGTGTTATTTTTAAAAAAAATATTGCTGGAGGCTAAGCTGAATGTCCTCACACCAAGGCTCCAACAGCAGTGATTTGTTTATTCACCACTGAGTGGCACAGGGAAGCAAAAAGAACATTAAAAAAATGGACAGATAACAGTGAGTGATCGGACCATGCAATGGCCATGATCGCGGGCACTAGGTTTTATGAGACAAAGACATGATCTATGCATGAGTAAGTGGAGTGTGGGGCTGAGTAAAAAGGAGTCGAGGGGTTAGATTCCTGCTTTGTATCAACCAGATTAACCACTTCCCGACCGCCGTATGCAGAATGCGGCTGAGTTATCCTGACTGGACGTCATATGACGTCCTCAGGATAACAAGCCGCCGCGTGCCCGGGGGGGGGCGCGCATCGTGGCGATCGGTGTGGTCTGACCCCCCGCAATGCCGATCTCGGTAAAGTGCTTCCATCTGAAGCACTTTACCATGTGACCAGCCGTGACCAATCACGGCTGGTCACAGTGTAATACAGGAAAGCCGTTTATCGGCTTTCCTGTAGTCAAGTCTGCAGACCTGATGAGGGGAGAGCCGATCGGCTGCATCCCTGACAGGGAGGGTTTGTGCTGATGATTTATCTGCACAGCCCTCCCTCGGATCGCCACCCTAGACCACCAGGGAGCCTGCCAAGGGATGTGCCCACCCAGGACCACCAGGGAGCCGACCAGGGACCACCAGGGAGCCGATCTGGACCACCAGGGAGAACCCCCTAGACCACCAGGTAAGTGACAAAATGCTCAGGTCCACCTTCACTCAGTGCCACCTTCAGATGCCACCCTAGACCACCAGGGAATGAGCCCCTATTAATGTATATGCCCACCAGTGCCCACCAGTGCCCCTATCAATGCATACCAGTGCCACACATCAGTGCCCACCATTGCCAGCTACCAGTGCCCACCTATCAGTGCCCATCAGTGCCACCTATCAGTGCCCAGAGCCGCCTATGAGTGCCAATCAGTGCTTTCTATTAGTGCCCATCAGTGCTGCTTAGCAGTGTCTGTCAGTGCTGCATATCAGTGCCCATCAGTGCTGTATATCAGTGCCACCTCTCAGTACCCGTCAGTGCTGCTTATCAGTGCCGCCTAACAGTGCTCATCATCGCTGCATATTAGTGCGTCATCATCAGTGCCACCTCATCAGTGCCGCCACATCAGTGCCAATCAGTACTGCCACATCAGTGCCCGTCAGTGTAGCCTCATCAGTGCCCACCAGTGATGGAGAAATTTACTTATTCACAAAGTTTTGTGACAAAAATAGAGAATTTTTTTTTTTTTTCAAAATTTTCGGTCTTTTTTTATTTGTAGCGCAAAAAATAAAAACCGCAGGGGTGATCAAATACCACCAAAAGAAAGCTCTATTTGTGGGAACAAAATGATAAAAACTTTGTTTGGGTACATCGTCGCACGACCGTGCAATTGTCATTCAAAGCGCAACAGCACTGAAAACTGAAAATTGGTCTGGTAGTAAAGGGTTCTAAGTGCATAGTATTGAAGTGGTTAAGGGAGTTTAACATTATAGCATTGGAAGGACTTACAGTGATTGATGGGGGAATTGAGGCCTTGAGTGTTGTGGGAGATAACTCAATAGAGGGTCGAAAGAGACCCTGGTGTACTCATGTTGTAGGGAAAGCATCTCTATGACATACAGCAAAACTCACCCGCCACCAAGCAGTGCAGTGCAAAATTTGGGTCATGGACCTGACACATCAAGGCATTGATTTGAATGGGGATGCATGACAGCCTGGCCAGGCCAAGATCCATCTAAACTAGCAGTAAAAGAACTTCAAAATGACAGTTCAGAAATAAATGATTACTCCCAACAAATATAAGTTCTGAAGAGTGGCTTCTGAAGAGTGGCTACTAAAAAACTACAGATTAAAATTTGAAAAGCAACAGGGCCAATATATATTCAATACCCTTACAGCAGTATACTGTTGGAGAAAAAAAAAATACAATTTAGAGTGAGAGCACACAATATACAGAAGAGCCAGCAAAATATAAGGTATCAATTGTTATAAAAAAATAATATAAAGAATTCCATATAAAGAGGCCTTTGCAGAACCCAAAAAAAAACGAAATTCTTATTAAGGAGAAAAAGAATAACCCCCTCTAAGGGGATGCAGAATTAGCTTCACGGAGGGTGAGAGTTCTTGGAGCAACCAGGTGACAGTTGGTGCCATAATGGAGAAAGCGGTCATGTGGATATCACAGGAGGACCAGACATAGATGAGCTAAGGCACATTGGGTGGAGCCATGCTGTGAGATAATGCCAAGTTTCAAAAATAATTCCTCACCCTCTGCAAATAGGGAGATGGAATGCTGCTTGGTGGTGAATGTAAAAAAACAGATGGAAAGGAAAGATTAATTTATATTTGATTTGTTTGCAAGGCAGGGTCAAGAGAAGAGGTTTGAGGGCCCTATGCTTTTGCACAGTAAATGGAGATATATCTGCAAACACTTGAACCATGTGGGCCATGAGGGAGAGAGTGGGCCTTTCCCTAGATGTCCGCATTACCAGTTTTTTGGTTTTGAACAAATGAGGATTAACTATAATGTCTCTGGGAGGTCTGTCTGGTTGCAGAGGTTGCAGGGCTCAGTGGACTCCGTCAAGATCTAAACAATGGGGAGGAAGCTCTGGTAAAAGATCCGCCATGAAAGAATGGACTACTACATCCACACCCATAACTCTGGGAGAACTCACAGGTGAAAATTAAATCTCCTAGATCTGTTTTCTAGATCATTAATCTTTGCCAAAGCCTGATGCAGCTGATGTTGCAGACTCTCAAGGCATGCCGTATATTGAGTAGTGCAGGCTATGGTGGCATCCAGCTTAGTCTCAACAGTCTAAATTTTAGTTCCCAGCTCCTTAATGTCTGTTTTAATAGCTATGGTGAACTGGTGTGCTGTCTTAGCACACCCCTTTTAAACAGCTCAGAGAATTAGGTAAAGAGAGTCTGGTGATCAGAATCGTCCAGTGGAAGAGAACTGAGATCAGATTCCAGCTTGGCTGGACTACTAAGAGATTGTGGTTTCTGAGGCATAAGGAGGTTGTCCAGAGTCTGTTTGATGAACAACTCAGTAAAGGCAGGGGACTTTTAAATAGGTTGTGAGTTACTCACAGGTGATGGCAGCTCTTGTTGCTGGCTGGTGGAGCCATTGGGCTCAGGTTCTCTTGGAGAACTGGTGGCATGTGATGCAGGCTGAGAGGGAGCCGCTGCCAAGGAGCAGGTCACTGGCAGAGGTTGGGAACAGGCCTGTCAATCAGTCCCTCCAGTCATTGGGTGATGCAGGGCGGCATGTGGGATCTCGCCACTCTGTTGTATCAGGTCTGCTGGGCCGTCATGATGGATTTGAAATGGCCAGGTAGGTGCACAGCTCTGTGTTTAAGGGGCCACCTCTGTGAGCTGCACTGATGTGCCCCCCAAATTATTCATTTTATGGACTATAATAGACACTGTAGGTGCTGATATTTTATTTTTAGGCATAGTTACAGCTAATAATTCAATAAAAAAAATTCTAGATAAAGCATAGTTTAAAACAGCACACCCACTGGCTATTCCTTGTGAATAATTTCCATCATAAAAATTACATGTGCCAATCATTTTGTATTTCATAGAACAAGACATAATCCTGAAACAATAAAATAATGTTAAATAAATGCATTTACATACATTACAGAGATACAGAAGAAAATATATTTTATTACCAACTGTGTAGCTTTTGAAAACCTAAGATAATTCATTTTACAGCTATAACTGCAAGTGTTTTTACACTTAATTGATGTTTATTTTTCCCTACAGAAAGAACTTTGTTAAAAAAAATAATTAAAATTTTGTCTAGTAATTCCAAGCAACTGTGCAAAATAGTAAAGTCTAGATATATGAATTTTGCTTAAATGTGTATTCAATTATAGCATTTTAAAATGTAGTTTGGCTTCTTTCCTATTCTCCAGAATAATTGCAACATATTTTGTTTGAAGAAAACAGAGAGTGGTTTAAAAAAAATAATAATTTGATTTCTACTATTGCTATAATCATAGTATGCATGCTAATTATGAGGCTTCACTTCCACTTGCCTTTGTTTGCTTTCTTGTACACATGTGCATGTTTTCTTCTCAAAGAAATATCCTTCTTTGGGATCAGATTTTTCAGTAAAATTGCATATGTCTTTAAAACTAAAGATCTACTTTTAATAGAAAGAAAAAATATATACAAAATATTGCATAGACTTTTAGCCACCTTTTTTGAAATTTACTATCGGCTTCTTACTGAGAGTGTCCTTTACACTAACTTGATCAGCTTCAAATGTGACTGCTTACAGGGAAGGTCTGCCTGCTATATTCACCTATAATCAAATATGAGACCTAGAACTGTAATTTGAAAAAACTGCATGCTGAAAACCTTTGTAGCCTTGTGTCACCAAAATTAAAGACTCCCTGCAGTAAACCTAGTGACAGTGCTGTGTAAACCTACATTTCAGCTAAGGCTGTTTCCAGACATTTGGGAAAAGGACTAAGCCAATCATATGTGTATCAGACTATGTGATGTGATTGTATGTTCAATAATAAAATGCTATTTAAATTAGTGTGTGCTAATTAAAAAATATTAAATATATATAAAATAAAATTACTAAAAATCTGTCTTAGATTTCCACAATAAACCACACAACGGGGCAGCAGTGAGAAACAGGAAGGCTGAACTCCATTGCAAAGCACTGTCATTCTAGGACAACACTAGAACCTTACCTAAAGAGCATAGAAATGCATGCTGATGCTTCTTATTGTCTCATCTGCAGTATGAGGCAGGGAGGTGAACAACAGTTTAGTAATTATGTTTGCTTTTCCAAGTCAACAAATGTAGCCTTCAATTAAAGGTGTGCACATTTATATATATATATATATACATATATATAATTATTCTTAAAAAGGGGTTGGAAGCTTCTGTGTTTCTTTAACATATTGTCTATATTTCAAAGAGTAAACAGGAAACCTTCTCTTCTCTCTGCCCCCCCCCCCCCCCACCTCTCATTCGCTCATTTGGCAGGTGGTTGGCACAATGGCAACACAATTTTGTAATTCTTACATAGCTACATGTACCTTTTTTTTCTATTGCCTGTAAGCAAAAGCAAAATCCATTGTGGTACTATCTGCTATAATAACATTATTTCTGTAGTTCACAATGAAATAATCACAGTTGTCCTTCTTTAATCCTTTTCTTCATGTGCTGTAAGCCCCCACACAACATTGGTCTGAAATGAAAAGGCTTCCAATGAGTACCATTACTTTCAGTACATACTCTGTGACAGGAGGGGGAAAACAGAACAGTAATGATATGCAAAGGTTTGTGAACTTTCCCCAGCAGAAGACTAGAAGGCTTGCAATGTGAATCACCACCTATTGTCACTCTTCAGTAAATGGAAATTTGTTGATAGATATTGTGCATTACTGAGCGTGCATTGCTTCTCAATAAGTGACACTTAACGATAATCAGCACTCAGTAAGAAGTGATCTCAATTGATCTCAAAGATCCCTGTTAAAAAGCCCTCAAATCTCATTTCATTTTCTTTGGAAGCATTTTATGAACCAGAATTGTCGCTTTTTCCATATACTAGCAAAGTGATTTGATTATGTCAGGATAGAGGAAAGCTTATATTTTCTATCCATATGACTTTGACACGTACATAATTATAGCGCCTTTACCAAAATGATGGCAGTGGTTCCCTCGCATGATTACAGCAGCTGTATAACTTTTTCACTGAAGGCATAATTAGCATCCACATCCCTCAAGGTTAATTGCCAGTCATATGAACATTTACCAAACATCATACTGAAAAAAGGCTATATGCTGAAAACAGTGCACTAGCTTATGCTCCAGCACATTTTCAAATTATCACAAGTGCCAGTAAAACAGCACACATTTTTTCCAATCATTTTTACACTGTGTTGCTCAAATATAGTACACAGTACTGGCCTGATGCTCCCTATTCATCAGTATTTCTCATAGAGGTGTGCGCAAATTTAAGGGGATACTTAAAGTGGTTGTCAAGAGAGGAAAAAACTCACATCACATACTAGCTCATTATGAAATACTTACCTTAGATCGACGCTGTTGCAGCGGTCCCCGAGCACTGCTGTGACCAGCGTCATGTTGATTGTGTCTTCTTCCGGGATCACAGGCTCAGGCCAATCACAGCGCAGACTCCAGCGTTGTGATTGACCAGAGCCGCACTGACGTCACTCCCGCGCATGCGCACGGGAGCCATCATTTATGGCACACTTTGTGAAGAAACGGCCCAGTCAGGCTGTTTCTTCACTGCGCATGTGCCACTGACATTGGCATATGCATTTACACTGTATATTTCCTAAATTGTGCAGGTTTAGGAGAAATGCAGGGTAGCTACTGGTAAGCCTTATTATAGGCTTACCTGTAGGTTAAAGTGGTTGTCAAGAGTTAACAACCACTTTAATGGTTCAAGAGGTATTTCGCTATGTTTCAGGTTCAAAGTATTACCAAATTATTAATATATTTTTAAACAGTCTAATTAAAGTATAGATTAATGACCTCATTCTTAAAATGATAGATTTCCTGTTATATATAAGTTTAACATTTCTGAATCACAGACAAAGAACAAGTGTGCAGAAAACAAATTCCTTATGCAAATATTTGCTCTACACCAGTGACTCAGAATGTATTGAAGCAAAAGAATCAGCACAACAGACAGGTAATTAACATTTTCAGTAGGTGAATTGTAACAACAACTTCCCTATATCATTTAACCACTTCCTGTCCAGCCTATAGCAGAATGACAGCTGGGCGGTGGTTTCATTATCCTGACTGGACGCCATATGAAGTCCAGCAGGTTAACCCACGATCGTGTGCCTGCGGGGGAGTGCAGTGATTGGTGGTGTGGTGACATGCCGCAATTCCGATCATGGTAAAGAGCCACTGACGGAGGCTCTTTACCACGTGATCAACTGTGATCAATTACAGCTAATCACAGACAAAGAGAGCCGATCAGCAGCTCTGCAGTCAGAGGGGGCATCTGCACTAATAATCAGTGCATCGATTATCAGTTCAACCCCAATCAGAGGTGCCCACCATATCTGCAAATCACTGCCCACCAGCTGCCAGTCAGTGCTCACCAAAGTGTCAATCAGTACCCATCAGTAATGCCTGTCAGTGTCCTTCAATGATGCCAGTCAGTGCCCATCAGTAATGATTGACAGTACTTCCTCATTAGTGCTGTCGATCAGTGCCACCTGTCAGTGCCCATCAGTGCCATCTATTAATGTCCATCAGTACCACCTGTCAGTGCCAATCACTGTTGCCTGTCTGTGGCCATCAGTGCCTCCTGTCAGTGTCCATCAGTGCCACCTATCAGTGCCCATCAGTGCCGACTATCAGTGCCCTTCAGTGCTGCATATCAGTGCCTCCTATCAGTACCCATCAGTGCGGCATATCAGTGCTGTCTATCAGTGTCCATCAATTCTAGATATTAGTGCCTCCTCATCAGTGCCCATCAGTGCCACCTTATCAGTGCCAACTTATCAGTGCCGCCTCATCAGTGCCCGTCAGGACAGCCTCATCAGTACCTGTCAGTGAAGGAGAAAACAAAATGTTATAACAGAAACAAAGAAAAACATTTTCTTTTTCAAAAATGTCAGTCTTTTTTCGTTTGTATAGCAAAAAATAAAAACCCCAGAGGTGATCAAATACCACCAAAAGAAAGCACTATTTGTGGGAAGAAAGTGAAAAAATGTAGTTTGAGTACAGAGTTGCATGACAATTGTCATTCAAAGTGTGACAGAGCTGAAAGCTGAAAATTGTCCTGGGCAGAAAGGGGGGAAGTGCCCAGTATTTAAGTGGTTTAGATATGTTGCCTTTGAAATTATTTTAGCTCATTAATCTCTTCATGACAAGGGTAAAACCAATCCTAACACCTGTACAATTTTACAACTTTGATATGTGTAAGTAAAACTGTATATATAATTGCAACTACTTTGTGCAGGTGGATTATATCTTGTTTTTGCTTAGTTTTTTCAGGACAAATTGGGCTTTCATTTGGTGGTAACTAGTAATGGATATTTTGTGATTTGTGAACACTAAAGTAAAACTGACCCAAAATAGTAAAAAAAAATGTTTTTTTGTAAATTAGCTGTATACTTCTTGTTATTACCATAACCTACCACCAAAGAAAAAACCCACAATAAATGTTCCTGCTCCTTAAAATCACAGCAATACACATATTTGTATATTCTTTGCTGCTTGTACCCCTAGTAAGGCTAAGAAAAAATGGTGCAGAATCTTACCTAAAAAAACACAGATACTGACACAAACTGACACTGATACTAATTTAAAAAATGTGTTTTTTAATCCTGCCTAAAATACACTGGCCCTTACCTTTGACTCTGATATTAACCTTTGAGCCTGACATTGATCTTAACCCTGGCACTGACCTAGATCAAACCCTGATCTAACTATGTTATCTTTATTTTTTATTATAGTTTGTGGTCATTTTTTTCACACTTTTGTTTGTATTTTTCCTCTCTGGCAGGGAGAAAAAGATAAAATGTATCTTTCTCTTCAGAGTAGAAAAAAACACACATGGGTTGGTTCCATCTCTGGCTCTGCGCTAATTCAGCAGTGTAAAGTAGCGATCACCAGGGCAATAGGACCGCTAAGTCAAAGTCTGCCTGTAGACTGTGCGTTATCTATGGGTTCCAAATTTGGTCAAATTTGGGGATCTGCTCATTATCTATTGCCTCAATTTTGGGTGTGAATCATGAAGTTAATCATTCTATGCTTAGCCCCGGCGATAGCAAGGTTTGGGGTTTTCCCGGATTTGGTGATGTTTTGTTTTGTCGCAGTGAGTAATTGAAGGAGGAGTTTGAATTGTTTACGCATTATTGATTTGGGTTTTAGGTTTAGTAAAGCTATGGCTGGGTCAGGGCTTATAGGATTGCCAAACATTCGGGATGCTAAATCAAATATTCCCTTCCACAGAGTTTGCGTTATGGGGCAAGGCTACCATATGTGTAGTTGTGTGCCAGGGTCTGAGCCTCCTCTGAAGCACAATGCTGAGTAAAGAAGGGACGTATTTGGCTATCCTCATCGGTACAAGATACCATTGGGTTAAAACTTTGTAATTTGTTTCCACCGCAAAGTTGCTGAAGGAGGAAGATTTGGTTGCTGACCAGATTGCTGACCAGTCAGCTGTATCCAGAGTATTTCCTATGTCTTCTTCCCATTCCTGCATATAGTGTGGCCTTTCGGTGTCTGGCATGATCAAAAGCTGGGTATAAAGGGTAGAAATTAGGCCTCTAGTGTGTGGGTCTCTTCTGCAGATTTGTTTGAAGACAGAAAAGTGGTTGAGGGAGGAGTTATTGGATATTAGTGGCGCAAAAAAAATCTTGATTTGGAGGTACCTGAACAGTTCTGCGGGGGGCAAGTGGGACGATTCTTTGAGTGAGGGAAATGAGAGAAAAAATGATGGAGAGACTAAATGGTGTAGCCTGAGAAGTCCCAGTGAAGCCCAGAAATTGAAGGCTGCAGGGGACTCCCAGGCTGGAAAGAATGCTTGTTTTTTTAGGAAAGAGAGAAGGGGATTGTGGGAGAATTGTAGTTTGTTTTTAATCCTTAAAGAATCCCAGAGCATTAGGAAGTGTTTATTAATAGGGTGGTGTATGGTTGAGCGATCAATTGGACAGAGCCATAGCAAATTGGAGACAGATATCAGGTCGCATTCAACCAATTCAATTGCCACCCAGATTGGAATCTCCTAGGTGGCATGATATTTGGTTAGGCTCGCCAATTGGGCCGCTTTGTAGTACTTTGCAAAGTTTGCTATCCCCAAACCTCTGCTAAGTTTAGGTAAAAATAAGGTGCGGCTGGCCACCCTGGGCTTGAGTGTACCCCATATAAAGTTAATCGTCCTTTTTTATAGGAGTCTCAGGTAGTATGCAGGGATTGAAATCGGTAAAACTCTAAACAAGTATAATAATTTTAGTAGTACGGCCATTTTGATCACATTGATTTTCTCCAGCCGTTAGGGACGTATGATGGACTCTGAGGATATTTTTTCCTGCTAATTGAAATATACCCCATGTGAGTTCGGGTCCCACCGGTCGGCGTGGAATAAAAATGGATTTGAATCGTCTCCAAACCCCTATCGTTTGAAACGTTTCATGATGTTTCGCCGGGTTAACCGCTCGGATTGGTTTATAGTACGGTGGATCCTCTAAGGTTAGACCCACCGTTAACTTAACCAACTTACGCTGGACTATAGACAGAGGTTAAACGATACCGAGACAGGTTAACTAGCGAGTTGGTATGTGGTGGGATAATTATTTGTGAAGGATTACGAGACCCTAAGAAATTCCTAATTTTTGTTTGATGTTAAGAGGGTGTTAGGGGAAGAGAGAAAGGATTTTTTTGTTCGTAAGAAAGGTCGGAC
>BLSH010344724.1:177919-211513 GCA_018402905.1 Glandirana rugosa
GTTAACGGAACCAGTATCCGTAGTTTCAGGTGCTGCACATCTCGTATCTTCACAGCATATGGTTTTTTTTATGGTTTTTATGGTCACTAAAAACCAATACCGGGTGAGCTGTTCCTTCCAGGAGGTACTGCCATTCCTCCAAAGCCGACTTGATGGCCAGCAATTCCCTATCACCGACATCATAGTTCCAGCAAGATGGTGCACCACCACATTATGGGTGTCAGGTCCGAGCATTCCTAGATGAACAGTTTCCTGGAAAGTGGATTGGTCGTCGTGGGCCAGTTGAATGGCTCCCAAGGTCTCCCGATCTGACCCCCTTAGACTTTTATCTTTGGGGTCATCTGAAGGCAATTGTCTGTGCTGTGAAGATACGAGATGTGCAGCACCTGAAACTACGGATACTGGAAGCCTGTGCTAGCATTTCTCCTGCGGTGTTGCTATCAGTGTGTGAAGAGTGGGAGAAGAGGGTTGCATTGACAATCCACCACAATGGGCAGCACATTGAACACATTTTATAAGTGGTCAGAAACTTGTAAATAACTAATGAAAGAATAAAGTTACGTTAAAACCAAGCACACCATTGTTTTTCTTGTGAAATTCCCAATACGTTTGATGTGTCACATGACTCTCTTCCTATTGAAAAAACAAAAGTTGGATTCAAAATGGCCGCCATGGTCACCACCCATCTTGAAAAGTTCCCCCCCTCACATATACTAATGTGCCACAAACAGGAAGTTAATATCACCAACCATTCCCATTTTATTAAGGTGTATCCATATAAATGGCCCACCTTGTAGAGCAGAATACGCATTGAGACGGTCTTCAGTGCCTTCAGATACCACTTGGGTGGCTTGACTCCTGGAACGGGAGACTTTTTTCATCATCCAGAGGGCTTGAGGCTCAGCTGCAGATGTGCATACTGCAGCAGCCTTGCTCTTTCTCCCCTCATACACCACCAAGCTTCACCTCCAGGAGCAGGGGCATTTCTCCATCTCCCCAGCTGGAACATCAGTGAGCAGTTTTTATTTCTTAACCTCATGATGTACAAGTAATCTTTCACCAGGAGGGAACTATTTTAACTATTTACTTTATCAGCTTTGACCTGTAAATGGATTCTTATGAATAAACTGTTACGTTTGTGATTCCTGTGGCCTCCATACAATTTTTTCAGTTCCAGCGCACTCTCATTGTTTTTACCTTGCAAACCAAAGCATATCTATCCTTGTTACAGCGCACTCTAAATTTTTAAGGACAAACTGTGATACCGTGAAACTGAGTTGTGCATTTTTTTTTAAATTTGTGGTGAAAATCACAATTATGTTTATAATTGATATTAAGGTGGCCATATATGGATTGGGATTTGTCTGGTTTATCAGGGACCAATATGTGGCCCACTGCAGTTGAACGGAAGTTTTTTTGATTTCTATTTAGCCACCCTGGTTTATAACAGTCACTCAATCAGCAGCTGCAGCAAATTGTTATGATACTGGGGGGTCTCCACCACTGTCAGAATACAATAGCTCAGTGGAAAGGGATCTGCTATCCAACTTGGGTGTGTGAATTGGTTTCACTGGCTGAACAAGAAAAAATGAATCATGTCTGACTAGCTTTAATTGCTGACCTTGTTTGCCCTGACCTTTTTTGTATCTCACCTACCATGTCCCCTGCTTTGTTTGTTGATTACATAGTTGCTTGTACATCTGGTTTTGGTGTTGATGTTCTGATCTAATTTGGATTTCTCTATGTTATGCAATTTTCTTTTCTTTTCCTTCTTGTTGATAGGAGAATCCCTCCTGCTGCGCTGGTATTCTAACAGGGAGATTTTCCCGTCATGAAAACATTTTAGAGTTCATGAAAATGCCTTTTGTATTGTTAGGCTCTATTTATATTTCATCATTTTAGTGATTTTAAAGGATAAGTTTAGCTTTAGTAATATGTTACACCCATATTGTTAACTAGTTTACGTGTATATTTGCATACACTTTAAGCATTGTTGGAATATTTACATATATACAGCTAGATCTGAGAGTTCATACACAAAAGTAGTTCAATCCACGATACACATTTATTGATAGGGTTACATAATACATACAAATTACACACTAAACATTATTTACAACACAATGTACAGTATAACTCCCCTGGCTTACATGATATTTTCAAATTCCACACAAAACCATATTAACAATATAATGTACAAGTGTGGAATTTCTGTACTGTGGCTAATAAAATGCTCCCTAATTGGTCACTCTACCTAGCAAATGTATATTGGGCACAGCCCAATTGAGGGATTCAAAGAAGGCAGCTGTTTACAGCACATATGAGGTGCGATACAACTTTAGACCGCTCAGAGGGAGTGCTTCAGGTAATTGCCATAAGAAGAAATAGATCCAGATGGCTGCAGTCCAGCTAATGCCTTTATTAGAAATCAGTCCATGCAGATACAGATTAAAAAGTGCTTGACTAACGCGTTTCACACCCCCTTATGGGTGCTTACTCATAGCCAATGTAGCCAATGCAGTATGTGAGTTGTAAGGGTGTTAGCTCAGCAGCGGGTGTGTTTGACACCCTGGAAGGGTTCACTACACAATTTAGGCACAGCGAGACAGCAGTTTCAGATGAAAACAAAAAGGTAGTTTATTCTCACTAGTTACAACGTGAAAAACAGCCAAACAAAAACAAACAACAAAATAAATCCTTGGCCACTTGGCCACTGACTACAGAATAGATTTCCCTGTCTGTCAGCTGGGTACAGCCTAACACTGTACCTAGCACCTATCTCTCACTGAACACAGTCAGCCACACAGGCTTACCAGACAAGCTGTTACACTCCCCAGTCTGTTGACGTAACACAGAACCTGGTTCCAGGGTGGAGCACTCACCTATCCCTGCTGGGAGTTCTTGTAGAGGCCTTAATGAGCCAATCCCCCTTAGCTGCGCTCATTACCTCTACACCTGCAAGACTCCCCTTAGTGGTATAAGTCTGCATACAGCTTAAATCTAGGGCAAATGTACCTGCCATCTTGCGAGCAACCCGGCGTCTTTACCTGCCTGCTGTCACATACCCCCCTGGAGTTTGTAACACAGGCAGTCAGGCACGCAGGTACCCAAGACAAGGCATCCACATTCCCCATTTGAACACTAGGGCGATGCTTCACAGTGAAGTTGTATTCTTGCAGGGCCAGGAACCACCGATTTACCCTTCTATTGGTCTCTTTGTTTTGAGCCATCCACTTTAAGTGAGTGTGATCTGTAATCAGATCAAAGTGTCTACCCAGTAAATAATATCGCAGGGAGTCTAGCACCTTTTCAACGCTAGACAATCTTTCTCAATTATGGCATAGTTTTCTTTGTGGGGTTTCAGTTTCCTGCTAAGATAAATGACTGGGTGCTCTTCTCCCTTCCAGACCTAGGACAATACTGCTCCTAAGCCTACGTCTGACGCATCAGTCTGTACCACAAAGTCCTCAGTGAAGTCAGTACAGCACTGGTTGACTACATAAGGCTTTTTTTTAAAGCCTGGAAGGCTGCTTCAGCCTCCGGGGTCCATTTCACCATGGTAGACTCTTTCCCTTTTGTCAGGTAGGTTAAGGGCATGGCCTGCGAATTTGCTTCTTGCTGTTGGGGCGCAGCCAGCTATTTATGGCTTCCACTTTGTTGATTTGGGGTTTTAGCACTCCCCTCCCAATAGTGTTCCCCAAATATTTGGCCTCTTCCTGTCAAATGGTACATTTTTTGGATTGGCAGTGAACCCAGCTTCCCTTATGGAGTCTAGTACAGCTTGCACTTTTGGCAGATGTGAGGCCCAATCCGTACTGTGGATAATCACATCGTCCAAGTAGGCTGCAGCATACTTCTGATGGGGCCTCAGAATTTTGTCCATTTTCTGCTGGCACGTGGCTGGTGCATTTTGTAACCCAAACAGCGTTCTTTTATATTGGAATGCCCCCTCTGGTGTTACAAATGCCGTGTTCTCCTTCGCTGACTCAGCTAGGGGAATTTGCCAATACCCCTTGGTGAGATCAAGGGTCGTTATATATCGGGCTGTTCCCAGCCCGTCAATCAGTTCATCCATGCGTGGCATGGGGTAGGTGTCAAATTTTGTAACTTTATTCAACTGCCAGAAATCGTTAAAAAATTGCCAGCTCCCATCCGGTTTGCGCTACAACGATCGGGCTGGACCAGTCACTCTGGGACTCTTCTATCACACCTAATTCAAGCATTCGTTGAACTTCCCCTTGTGTTGCCCCCTGGTGGGCCTCCGGTATTCGATAGGGCTTTAGTTCTACCCTTTCACCTGGCGGGGTGATAATGTTGTGCACTACCCCAGATGTTTGTCCCGGCAGCTCAGAGAACACCTCTCTGTTGCAGAGCACAAACTCTTTCACCTCCTGTTTTTGGGGTTTTGATAAGGTGATTGCTATTCCCAACTCAGGAATTAAGTAATCAGACTGAGTCTGCGACACCAAGGTTTCTGCGACTAGGGATTCCCTATCCCTCCAGGCTTTCAACAGATTAATGTGGTATATCTTTTCTGGGTTTCGCCATCCTGGTTGTCTGGCCCTGTAGTTCACTTCACTCACTCGTTCAATTATCTCATAGGGGCCCTGCCATTTGGCCAGGAATTTGCTTTCGGCCATAGGGATTAGTACCAACACCCTATCCCCCGGTGAAAAAGTACGGGTCTTGGCCTTGCGGTTATACACCCTTTGCTGTGCTAACTGCACTTGGGCCAAGTGTTCCTTGACAATTGGCATTACTTGTGCAATTCTATCATGCATTAGAGCAACATGCTCAATCACACTCCAGTGGGGAGAACTCTCACTTTCCCAAGTTTCCTTGGCTATATCCAACAGCCCTCTTGGGTGTCTCCCATAGAGTAACTCGAAGAGCGAGAACCCGGTAGAGGACTGTGGTACTTCCCGAATAGCAAACATCAAGTAGGGTATTAAACAGTCCCAATCCTTTCCATCTCGATTCACCACCTTTTTTAACATTTGTTTTAGGGTTTGGTTCAACCTTTCAACCAACCCATCTTTTGAGGGTGATACACGGATGTACGTAATGGTGTCACTTTGAACAACTTGCACAACTCTTTCATTACCCTGGACTAGAGTTGAGCGGACACCTGGATGTTCGTGTTCAGCGTGTTCGGCCGAACTTCGCAAAAAAGTTTGAGTTCGGCCCCGAACTTGACCCCGAACCCCATTGAAGTCAATGGTGACCTGAACTTTTGTGCACTAAAATGGCTCTAAAAAAGTCCTGGAAAGGGCTAGAGGGCTGCAAATGGGGGTACGAGTAGGACAAGTGCCCTGCAAACAAATGTGGATAGGGAAATAACTTAAAATCACATTTAAAAAAAAAAAATGGAGGAGGTGGATGTGGAGTAGGAGGCTGAGAAGGCGGCGACCATGGTAGTGTAGGTGGAAGTGGCGGTGGAGGAGGAGGAGGTAGCCAACACTGTTTTTTGTTTGTTTGTTTTTTTTCTCTAATTGGGGTAGCCCTCAAAATATGGAGACATATTAAAAAAAAAGAATAAATTCACTTAAGTATATCAATGGCTGTGTGAGGCCGGTATAAATGTCTATTCTGCACAAGGTACAGACAAGTCTTGTGGGATCCATGCCTGGTTCATTTTAATAAACGTTAGCTTGTCCAAGTTGGCTGTGGACAGGCGGCTGCGCTTGTCTGTGATAACGCCCCCCGCCATGCTAAACACACGTTCAGACAATACACTGGCTGCAGGGCACGCCAGCACCTCCAAGGCATAAAGGGCAAGCTCAGGCCATGTGCCCAATTTGGAGACCCAGATGTTGAATGGGGCAGACACATCAGTCAGTACGTGTAGGCGTGTGCACACATACTGTTCCACCATGTTGCTGAAATACTGCCTCCTGCTAAGACATTGCCTGTCAGCTGGTGGTGCTGTTTGTTGTGGTGTGCTGCTGACAAAGCTTTTCCACATTTCAGCCATGCTAACCCTGCCTTCTGAGGTGTTGGCAGTGCCACAGCTGCGTTGGTGACCTCTTCCTCCTCCTTTGCCTTCGCCTTGTGCTTCCACTGAGCCCCGGTGTCATTAGGGAATGACCTCAGCAGTGCGTCTACCAGCGTGCGCTTGTAGTCGCACATCTTCCGATCACGCTCCAGTGAGGGAATTAAGAATCCTTGTAATGGGGATCCAGCAGGGTGGCCACCCAGTAATCAGCACAAGTTACAATGCGGCAACTCGGCTGTCGTTGCTCAGGCACTGCAGCATATAGTAGCTCATGTGTGCCAGGCTGCCCAGAGGCAAAGACAAGCTGTCGTCTGTGGGACGTGTATCATCTGTGTCCTCCGTATCCCCCCAGCCATGCTCCAGTGATGCCCACGAGCTGCGTTGGGTGCCACCCTGCTGTGAACATGGTTCCTCCTCCTCGTCCTCCTCATCCTCCAGAACTGTGCCCTGGCTTGATATGTTTTTACTTGGCCTATGCTGGTGCAGGAACCCACCCTTCAAGCCACTTGTGAATGACTGGCCTGATAACCATTGAAATGACCCCTCTTCCTCCTCCTCTTCCTCCTGTGCCACATCCTCTTCCATCATCGCCCAAAGTGTTTTTTTCAATGAGACATAGAAGTGGGATAGTAACGCTGAGAACAGCGTCATCGGCACTGGCCATGTTGGTGGAGTACTCGAAACACCACAATATGGTACACAGGTCTCGCATGGAGGCCCACTCGTGGTGCTGTTCCGCAGAGCGACTGACCCGTGTGTGCTGCAGCTGAAACTCCAATATAGACTGCTGCTGCTCGCACTGTCTCTCCAGCATGTGCAAGGTTGAATTCCACCTTGTGGGCATGTCGCATAGGAGGCGGTGTGCGGAAAGGCCGAAGTTCCACTGCAGAGCAGACAGATGAGCAGCAGCAGGGTGAGAACGCCGGAAGCGCGCACAGACGGCCCGCACTTTCTGCAGCAGCTCTTACATATCTCGGTAGTTTTTTAGAAATTTCTGCACCACCAATTTCAGCACATGAGCCAGGCAAGGTAATTGCGTCAAACCGGCTAGGCCCAGAGCTGCTACGAGATTTCGCCCATTATTGCACCCCACAATGCCGGGCTTGAGGCTCAGTGGCAACAACCACTCATCGGTCTGTTGTTCAATGCCCGTCCACAGCTCCTGCGCAGTGTGGGGTGTATCCCCCAAACATATCAGTATTAAAACAGCCTGCTGTCGTTTCCCCCTGGATGTGCTGAAGTTGGTGGTGAAGGTGTTACGCTGACCAGATGAGGAGGTGGTAGAGGAGGAGGAAGCGCAATAGGAGGAAGAGGCAACAGGAGGCAAAGAGAAATGCCTTGCAATCCTCAGTAGCAGAAGGACATGCTCCAAACTGCTATCCGCCTCAGGCCCACCCACCACTACATTTGCCCAGTGTGCAGTTAGCGTCCCTGCCCATGCTTACTGGTCCAGGTATCAGTGGTTATGTGGACCTTGCCACAGATGGTGTTGCGCAGTGCACATTTGATCTTGTCCCCGACTTGTTTGTGCAGGGAAGGGATGGCTCGCCTGGAAAAGTAGTGGCGGCTGGCAACCACGTACTGTGGGACAGCCACCGCCATCAGGTTTTTAAAACTGTCCGTGTCCACCAGACGGAATGACAGCATTTCAAAGGCCAGGAATTTTGAAATGCTGGCATTCAGGGCCAGTGATCGCGAGTTGGTGTTTGGGAGATGGACAGCTGTAAGCTTCCATGGGACCATGTGGAAATGCTTGGGGACAGTGGCGGACATGGTGGCATTGCTGTCACATCGTCTGTTTGCTGGGTGGCAGGTGACACTGGCACTGTAGAGGTGGAGGAAGGGGCCAAGGCAGCAACAGAAGAGGAAGCAGGAGGAGCCTGAGACCTTTCTTGGATTTTGAGGTGCTTATTCCACTGCAGCTCATGCTTTGCATATAGATGCCTGGTCATGCAGGTTGTGCTCAGGTTTAGAACATTTATGCCTCACTTCAGGCTCTGATTGCACAGCGTGCAAAACCACTCGTGTCTTGTTGTCAGCACATTGTCTGAAGAACTGCCATGCCAGGGAGCTGCCTTTGGTGTGCTAGGTCCCTGGGTGTGGTGGTTAGTAGCAGGCGTACTGTCTAGCTTTTGCAACCTGCTTCCTCTTTTGCTGTGCTGTTGCCTCTGTGCGGCCACCACCTCTTCCTCCAAAATGCGCACGTCACTCGCATGACCTTGATTCCATGTGGGGTCTAGGACCTCATCATCCTCCACATCATCTTCCAACCGCTCTTCACCACTGCCCTCCTTGTCAGTCTGCACAATGTAGAAAGCCGCAGCAGTTGGCACCTGTGTTTCATCATCATCAGAGACGTGCTGCAGTGGTGTTTCCATGTCCTCATCCTGAAACAGAAGTGGTTGGGCATTGGTGCACTCAATGTCTTCCACTTCTGGGGCAGGGCTATGTGGATGGCCCACGGAAAGCACACCAGCAGAGTCATCAAAAAGCATAAGAGACTGCTGCATGACTTGGGGCTCAGACTGCTTGTCTGATTTACAAGGGGCTGAGGTGAAAGACAGATGGCCATGGGGTTCAAGTGCCAACTCTGAACTTTCAGCAAGGGACTGGGTGGGAGACAATGTGAAGGAATTGGAGGCATTGTCAGCCACCCAATCTACTATCGCCTGTACTTGTTCTGGCCTCACCATTCGTTGAGCAGCATTCGGGCCTACCATATAACATTGAAAGTTCTGTCGGCTAATCGCACCTGAGGAAGGTGTTTCACTTGTGCGTGTAACTGGCAGAGATCGACCACGTCCTCTCCTTGCAACAGGAGCTTCACCAACACCACCAACACCAGCAGCACCAGCAGCACCAGCAGCACCATGACCACGTCCCTTATTTGACTCTCTCCTCATTCTGGCAAAAATGTACTATTCAGCACAAATTTAAATTATTTTTCAAACCGTCAATGTGCAATTTTGTGCAAGAAATGCACAGCAAGGTGCAAATGTACTATGTAGCACTAATTATTATTCTTTTTTTTTTTTTTAAACCAGCAATGTAGACGCACTTTTTAATTTTGTGCAAGAAATGCACAGCAAGGTGCAAATGTACTATGTAGCACTATGTATTAATAATAAAAAAATAATAAATTATTATTCTTTTTTTTAAAACCAGCAATGTAGACGCACTTTTTTTTTTTGTGCAAGAAATGCACAGCAACTTGCAAATGTACTATGTAGCACTATTTATTAATAATAAAAAAAAGAATGATAAATTATTATTATTTTTTTTTAAACCAGCAATGTAGACGCACTTTTTATTTTTGTGCAAGAAATGCACCACTGGTCGCAAATGTAGTATTTAGAATATTCTTTTTTTTAAACCACCAATGTAGACGCACTTTTTATTTTTGTGCAAGAAATGCACAGCAAGGTGCAAATGTACTATGTAGCACTATGTATTAATAATAAAAAAGTAATAAATTATTATTCTTTTTTTTTTAAACCAGCACCGCTGGCCGCAAATGTAGTATTTAGAATATATATATTTTTTTAAACCAGCAATGTAGACGCACTTTTTATTTTTGTGCAAGAAATGCACCGCTGGCCACCAATGTAGTATTTAGAATTTTTTTTTTTTAAACCAGCAATGTAGACGCACTTTTTATTTTTGTGCAAGAAAAGCACCACTGGCCGCAAATGTAGTATTTAGAATATTTTTTTTTAAACCAACAATGTAGATGCACTTTTTAATTTTGTGCAAGAAATGCCCCGCTGGCCACAAATGTAATATTTTGCACAAAAACAAAATAATTTGTCTAACTGCAATGTAAAAGCAGTATTTAAATATGCCAAAATGTTGCCAACTGAACAGAACACAATTAAAGTAGTGTCCCTGGCATACAAGCAGTTGCAAAAATGGCTGCAAACGCCCACCTAACAAACAGAAAAATTGCTTAGATTTTATATGAGGCACTTTGCTTAGCAAACAATATGTACTCTAGCAAACAAAAATCTCCTCTAGCACCCACCCACCCACCAATAAATCGCTGTTTTTAACAGATTTTCTAAAGCTAATCTGTCCCTCACACCAGCAGCAGCATCCTCTCCCTACAGTAGTATGAGATGATTTTCTAAAGCTAATCTGTCCCTCACACCAGCAGCAGCATCCTCTCCCTACAGTAATATGAGATCATTTTATAAAGCTAATCTGTCCCTCGCAGCAGCAGTGTCCTCTCCCTACACTAGTATGAGATGATGTGACATGCAGCACTACGTGACTCCAGCTCATATAGAGGCTGTGTCACATGATGCACTGGCCAAACACAGCCATGCCATTAGTAGGCATGGCTGTGATGGCTTTTAAGGGCAAACAAGTGAAACGCTTGTTGATTGGCTGCCCTGCAGCTATTCAAAAGGCGTGAAAAAATACCTGAACTCCGAACCCAAACCCAGACTTTTTCTCAAATGTCCGGGTTCGGGACACAAACACCCTAAAGTCCGGTATGAACCCGAGCTTTACAGTTCGGGTTCACTCAATTCTACCGTGGACATAAATGGGGTACCATGGTCTGTAAGCAATTCCTTACAAATACCCACAGACCAGAAATAGCTCTTTGGCTATCGTCTTGGCGGAGGTATTTCTAAGAGGGATTGCTTCAGGATAGCGGGTGGCATAGTCCATTATGACCAAAATGTACTGATGCCCCCTAGCGGACTTCAGTATCAGACCTACCAAATCCATTGCGATCCTCTCAAAGGGAACCTCAATGATGGGGAGAGGTACCATTGTGTGCGACAAAGGTGCCGACTTCTGACACACAGGGCAGGAGGAACAATAATTTTCTATTTCCTTCATGACCCCAGGCCAATAGAACCTTTGCAATACTCTCTCTCTGGTTTTCTCTGCCCCCAAATTACCTCCAAAAATGTGCCCATGGGCTAATTCCAATACCAACTTCCTATATGGTTTGGGTACCACAAGTTGCTCAATGGTTTCAGCCACCTTTTGGGCAACCCGATACAACATATCCCTTTCCACCATAAAGTATGGGTAACTGCAGGACTGATCTGGGTTAACTAGTTCAGCATCTATCTTTATCACATTTTGCCATGCCTTTATAACCTTACTTATTACCTGTTCTGTGGCAAAATTTTCCCTGTGAACCTCTAAATCAGAGAACTCTACAGAAGGCATGTTTTCGTCTGAAGATGTTGGTTCCTCCCCAGTTTCCCGAGTCTCTCCTGCCAACATAGACAAGGGAAAATCTGGAGAAGTCTCACCATTCTCAGAGGATACCTGGGATTACTCTTCCTGGCCTCTAAGGGCCTCTGTGGGGGGTTCAGGACATCCCAGAGTTCCCAGAATTTTGGAAAATCCCTCCCCACAATAGCATCATGTGGTAAGTGAGCACCAACCCCACCTGATGAGTTATGTTACCTTTGGGGGTCTCAAAAACCACTTTAGCCACAGGATACTCTCTGGTGTCCCCATGTACACAAATGACAGCCACCTTGTTATTCCTAGAGACCTCTGTAGTAACTAATTCAGCTTTGACCAATGTTAAAGACTACCTGAATCTAGCAACACAACAACACTTTTATCATTAATACACATTTTGCATAAATGTTTTGCAGTTCTCCGAATGGCAGTGCACACAAACAGTGACTGACGCCTGTCTCTTAGATAGTCACATTCCATAGGCTCGTCCACAACTGGGCAATTGGCTGCAATATGTTCCTCTTGCCGGCAATGATAACAAATAAACTTTTTCGCTGCTTCCTGCGACTTTGACTGCGGTCGCCATACATTATGCAAACTTCCCGCCCTCTCACTCTATCCACCCTTACCACTTGAAGTCATCTTACCCGCCACTGGGGATGGTCTGGTCTTAGGGTGGAAAGTCTGTGAGTCCCTGGGAGAGGCATTCAGGTTCTCTGTGGCCAAGTACCTCTCTACCAGATCCACAAGCTTGTTGGCCGTGTCCCAGTTTCCATGGTTTACCCACTTTTGGATAGCAGGAACCAATCCATTACCAGGCGTTCCACAATCTTTGGTGCTGTCAGAGTCTCTGGCTGCAGCCACTTTCTGCCCTGGTGAATGAGATCATACATTTGTGACCTGGGGGGCTTTCCAAGTTGGAAAGTTCAGTTATGCACACGCTGAGCCCGGACAGCCAGGGTGACACCCAGCCGTGCCAATATTTCTGTTTTTAGCACAACATAGTCTTTTGCTTGGTACGGCTCCAAGTCATAATACGCTTTCTGCGATTCCCCAGCTAATAGAGGAGCCACCAATTCAGCCCACCATTCCTTGGGCCACTTTTCTCTTTCTGCAGTTCTTTCAAATGTGGTCAGAAACACTTCAGGATCATCCTCTCCAGTCATTTTTGGCAGTAAATGGCTCACACAAAATGATGATGTATTACTGAAACCACTCGCCTCACTGGTCTGTCGATGCTGTTGTGTTGTGGCATCCATTTGCTGTTGAAGTCTCTGCTCTTGCTTCTGCAACAGCTCAATTAAGCAAGCCTCAGATTGTTGCTGGGCTCGTTGCTGTGCTTCCATACTTTGCTGGAGAGCCCGCTGCTGATTCGCGTTTGCTTGTTGTAGACTAGCATTCGTTTGTTGCTGATTAGCATTTGCTACAGCAAGTCTTATTAACTCTTCCATGCTGGCCTTTCATAAAAAGAAAACTGCCCCTGGCTTCCCCCACCACTGTAAGGGTGTTAGCTCAGCAGCGAGTGTGTTTGACCCCCTGGAAGGGGGTCAAACAACAAAATAAATCCTAGGCCACTTGGCCACTGACTTCACAATAGGTTTCCCTGTCTGTCAGCAAGGTACAGCCTACCGCTGTACCTAGCTCCTAGCTCTAACTGAACACAGTCAGCCACACAGGCTTCTTACCAGACAAGCTGTTACACTCTCCAGTCTGTTGACATGGCACAGAACCTGGTTCCAGGGTGGAGCACTCACCTATCCCTGCTGGGAGTTCTTGTAGAGGCCTTAATGAGCCAGCTCACCTCAGCTGCACTCATTACCTCTACACCTGCAAGACTCCCCTTAGTGGTATAAGTCTACATACAGCTTAAATCTAGGGCAAATGTACCTGCCATCCTGCACACAAGCCGGTGTCTTTACCCGTCTGCTGTCACAGAGTATATATACAAAATGTTACATGCAAGTAAATCAAACAATTCATTATCAATGAATCGATTAATCCATTAAAATGCAGGTGGTCACACCACTCAGAGGCAAAGTCCAGCAGAGGGCATTCACTGATGATTTAAATTAATCAAACATGATGATCACTGACTGCAGAACCCTAAAGTTCATAAGGAATGTGATCCCCTTCATGGAAGACCCATTGTCGCAGGCATAGGCTTTCTTAATGAGCACCTGGGGAAGTGGGTAGACCATCAACTACAGCCTTTAGTTGTCAGCCTGCCAGGCTACTTAAGACATACCAAACACCTACTAGGTAAATTAAAATATTTAGAGTGGAAGGACGTGTGCAGATGGATAATGTGTGCTGTTGCCAGTCTGTGCTAGCCCATTCCTCATTCATTAGGTCTGCAGGCTGTCAAGTTCTTTTTGGGCAAGTTTAGTGGCTACTCCTTGGCTCATCAGGAGTTAATCCTGCTGAGTCTGGAGTACTTACTTAAACATAACATGATCGACGGGGACTGCTACTTGCAGAGATGCGGGGCCTCTATGGGGGCTAAACTTTCCCCATCCCTGGCAAACCTCTATATGGTGTAGTGGGAGAGGTCTCACATCTTTGCGCCTGACAGTCCCCATCATTCAGACACCCTGTTTTATTGTCGCTACATTGACAATCTACTTTGTTGTTTCTAAGGATATAGAAACATAGAAAAAGTGACGGCAGAAAAAGACTGAGTAGTCCATCGAGTCTGCCCTTTTTTATTTATTTTTTTGAAGTCGCTCTTGATATGTTTTATCCCCCAGACCTTTCACAATTTTTGTTACTCATCTCTGAACTCGTTCTATCTTATCAATATCTTTTTGTAAATGAGGCCTACAGAACTGGACACAGTATTATAAGTGAGGTCTCACTAAAGATATATATAGAGGAGTCAGAACATTCTTCCTCCTGCTGGTGATCCCTCTACTGATACATCCGAGAATTCTATTTGCTTTTCCCACTGCCTGGTCACATTGTTTGTTCATTTTGCAATCATCTGAAATAAGCACCCCAAATCTTTTTCTTCTGTAGTGCTGGCTAACACTGTACCCCCAATGTTGTACTCTCTAGGGGGATTATTTTTCCCTAGATGCATTATTTTACATTGAAAAAGATTTAACTGCAGTCTCCACTGCTTTGACCAATCTTCCAGAAATGCCAAATCATGTTCCATGTTGCAGACACCTCCAGGGATATAAACCCCATTACACACCTTTGTATCATCAGCAAAGAGACATTACTTGCCCAACAAACCTTTAGTTAGATCACTTACATAAAGGTTAAATAGAACAGGACCCAGTACAGAGCCTTGTGGTACCCCACTAGTGACTGGTCTCTGTTCTGAGTGAACCCCGTTTACAACCACACTCTGGGATCTATCCTTTAGCCAACTGCATATCCACTAAAGCACCCCAGGGTTAAGTCCTAGCTTGTACAACTTTTGTATTAGATCATTATGTGGAACTGTGTCAAATACCTTGCTGAAATCAAAATACACTATGTCCACAGCACCCTGGTCCAAAACACTGCTAATATAGTCAAAAAATTCAATCAGATTTGTCTGATTTGACTGATTTTGACGTCTGACTTACATACATGAATGACAACGACCTGAATCTTAGATTTACTGGCTGTTGAGAAAACACATCATTCATGTTTTTGGATGTGTCATTAATGGGGAAGAATGGCAGGGTGTCCTCTAATCTTTATAGGAAGCCCACAGCCGGGAACTCCGCACTTAGAGCAGACTCTGGTCACCTGAAACATACTTTGAGGGGGATTCCTGTTGGGCAATTTCTCAGGCTCAAGCATATCTGCAGTGAACCTGCTGACTATGAGCATGAAAAGACCAGCATGACCCAATGATTTTTTGATAAGGGTTACTGCAAGTCTGTTCTAAAAAGGGCCCTTGATATTTCTGACGTGATAGGTTCTTGGGAGATAATAGAGAAGGTCGAAGAGAAGACAAATCCTCATGTAGGAGCACCCCCATATTTACCACACCATTCAGCATTGAATTTAGTAAGGTTAGAAATAATGTCATCAAATACTTGCCTGTAATGTATAATGATCCAGGATATGCATGGATTCTGTCACAAGGGATTAGGACAGTGTCCCGCAGGGCTCCGTCCCTGGGAACTTTCCTGTCTCCTAGTTTGTATGCTAGTACCAAGCCCAGAACCCACTGGTTACATTTTAAGGGAACCTTTCACTGAGGGGCTAGAGGGTGTCCCTGTTGCCCACATGCATGGAGAGGAGACATCATACAGTCCACTACGACAGGAAAAACATCCAGTATATGTACATTTATCAATTGCAGTACTAGATTTGTAGTGTACATCATTACCTGTGTCGAGTGCGACATACAGTATGTTGGACAGGTTGTGGGACCATTTAAATGATCACCTCTGGGATATCGAAAATAACCACAATACTAATGTTGCCTGACAATGGAATGATGTACACCAGAAAGACCCCTCCAGCCTTGTTATTTAGGCAGTGAAAAAAAAAATGCTTCATCTTCAAGGGGTGGGGACAAGTTTAAAACTCTATGTAAGAGAAAGGTTATTGATTTTCTTTTTTAACACCAGGTGGCCGGGAGGGTTGAACTTTGAATGGGATGTTTCACATTTTTATCCATCAATAGATTCTTGTGCCACCTTCTATCCTGGTGTAGTATAGGTGTCCGATGTACCTCTGCTCCTTTGCTCTCCATATGAGGACATGGGAACCCACATGGTCCTTCCCCTATTGGGGAGCTTCGTCTGGTTCTGCCTTCACCTCCTCTGTCCCACGGGTTATTGTTGCCTGTTTTCCACTTTTCCGTTTGCTTATATTGCTCGAGGAGTTTTACCCTTTCACTCACAGTCAATGAGCGAGTGGGTCTATGCCAGTGTGTCACCACAGATATTGATAGTCATTAGTTGGTATTAATGTTTGATTGGATACTATTTGGCTATTATTTGTGTTGGCACACTGGTTTAGTTTTCAATCTGCTATGTGGGAAAATGCTGGAATTGGTGTGTTTTTTTACCAATCTTTTCTTCTTTCCCTTGCTATGTTCATCTTTTCTAGTTTTCAGATGATCAAATAGAGGTTAAGGATGCTTGAGTGACACAGGATGGGTCTTTTGAGTGGCTGATGCCTGATTTAGGATGTGCATTGCTGTTGCCCACTGTGTCACATGCATCTTGTAATAGTAATAGGAATGATGAGGTGCAATTTTGTTACCAACTGCACGTGTGTTTTTATGCATTTTTTAACTATGGGTTTATGATTTATTCTGTTAATATGTTTTTCTTTCCATTTTAGATGGCCTCCCCACTCAATTTATAGACTCCTATAGAGGGAAGGTGTTTATTTTCTGTGGTCTGTGATCGGAATGTTTCATTCATTTAAATCAGCTGTTTCTAGTCATCAGTGAATGCCCTCTGCTGGACTTCACTTCTTTGAGTGGTGTGGCCACCTGAATTTTAATGGATTAATTGATTAATTGATAATAGTTAATTATTTGATTTACTTGAATGTAACATTTTGTATATATATATATATATATACATAGTGCATTTGCTACATTGGCTATGAGTAAGCACCCAAAAGGGTGTGAAACACGTTAAGAGTGCACCTTTTATCTGTATCTGTATGGACTGATTTCTAATAAAGGCATTAACTGGAGTGCGGCCATCCGGATCTATTTCTTCTTATGTCCACATGTGAGATATGATAAGGAAAAAAACAACAGCCAGACCTTTGATGAAGACTGGTATAATGTTCAAATGTGCTCAATGATTTAAATATATTCCCATCTAACTACAATATCTTTATAATTGCAATATTATTTACAGCTGTTAATGGAGATTTCACATAAACTAATTTTCCAACAATATGTAGCATGTTACTATGAGGCACTCCTCACCCCTGTGACAGTAGGCAGAGTTTCTCTCCCCCGCAGCCACTGTCCCATATCAATATTGGTGTGGCTGCGCAGGTCATTCCTTCACAGCACTCTGCAAATTATTAAACTAAAAGTTCCTTTGTTCATTGTCGGAGATGGCTTGTAGTTCTCAATGAGCTGCTTGCATTTATAAAACACCATTGTATGAAATTTATCGAACGCAACAGATTTTTTTTTAAATATTCCTACTTTTTTAAACCGTATGTGTACAAAATCAAATTTACTGTAACTAAACTGCCTAATCAATCAATAAAACTGATGCTGGCACCTGGTATGTGTTCATAAATCCACAGTAAATATAAATAAATATTGATGATGTGCTGCTACAAACATAACAACACATCAATATATTCAACTTTTTTTGTAAAAAAAATAAAATAAAACTGCTCAATGTGAAGTCCTTCTAGTCCATTCACAGTGCTATTATAAATAATATCCATCGAAAATTATTTTATATTTTTGTGAGTCTCTTTCACTATAAACTCCTGTGCTCCACAACACAGTCTGTGCCACCACATTCTCTACCTCAGGGACATATATGCCCTCGCCTTGTTACTGATACCTATATAAAATCATAAGCCTGCTGCACTTAATCCCTTTTATTTTAAAAGTTGGGCCTGAGCTCGGCTCCACAATACAACCCTTAAGATCCATCAATTGAGCAAATATGTATATTCCCCTTTCTTTTTTTTTTCCAAAAGATATTCCCCTTTCAATATAGGTCCAAGTAACAAGGCCCTGTGGAGGTCCAAGGTCCTGTGGAGCAGTTTATGGTAAAAGAGGCTTATGAATATTTTGGAGAATATTGCTTCAAGGAGTGTGGAGACTAGGGCACACTGGATAACAAGGAGACTTTAACAAACAGTACACGACTGGCTCTTGCAATGTGATTCATGCACCACAGCAGCACTTCAGAAGAGGGAAGCAAACTCTATAGGAAAAACAAAGCAGAGAAGAAGGTGCTTATAAGTGCAGTAATAAAACAATTTAATGACAAGGAAGGTTAAAAAAACACTTACAAGATGGAAGTGAACAGGCATTTCAGCGGGCGCATGTGCGATGAGAGACTGGAAGGCAGCTAAGCGGCGGAGCTCCCAGTAAGAGAGATGATTAAACTCTCTCCAGGGCCTTATAAAGAGGACTTTTTCTCCATAAAACTTCATGCACCCCTGGAGGAACAGTCGGTGCATGCCTTCATTCAAAAAAACAAACAGAAAACCGTTCAGCAGTTTCTTACGAACTATCTGTTACGAGTCCGAATGTCTCAAAATGACGTCCACCTGTCTCCTGGCCCTGCATGCATGCCGGGTCATGAAACTTCACCTCCACCCTCACCCGCAAAAAGCGAAGGCCCTGCACAGCTAACGAAAGCGGATTTGGAAGACAGCCTCACAGCCATGTGGTACAGATTGGCCCGTAAGTTCCAAGCGGAGCTACAGAAGTCCACGAACATGCTTATGCAGGAGATCTCTTCCCTGGGAGGCTGCACAGATCTGCTGAAGATAAAGCATGGCGAACTGCAACTAGCGTATGCAGATCTACAAAAAGTCCACGATACCCTACCAGAGTCGGTCCTCCAATTGCAAAATCATGTAGAGGATTTTGACAACCAAAATAAGAGGAACAATATCAGAGTGCGTGGCCTCCCTGAGGCGGTAACCGACCTGCAGCCTGCAATGGAGAAATTATTCCACTCCATGCTCCCTAATGTTCCAGTATCTGCATTCACCTGTGACAGGATGGATAGGTCTCTGAGGGCTAAACCACCCCCAGATAAGCCACCAAGAGATGTAGTGATGTGCCTTAAGGTCTTCCCTAATGAAAAAAAAAAATTTGAGGACATACCGTAACACGCTGCATATCCAATTCCAAGGGATGACCATCCAAATATACCCAGATATCTCGCCTACCACATTGGAGAAGAGGTGGAAGATGAAGGAGAAAATAACAGCCCTTCAGTCGGCGAGGATCTGGTACAGGTGGAGTTTCCCTTTATTATTATCCCCAAATTATTGGTACCCCACAACGGCACTACATACATCATTACTATGATTGCTTAAGGGAAAGATCTGCTGGTGAAACTGGGCCTCATGGATACCCCGAATACCCAGAGACGTCCTCCCACCCCTCATCCTTTGCTAATATGGGTGACACCATCCCCACAGTGACAGCGGAGAGAACGGCAATGGTCCAGACATGCCTGTATAAGAACATGCCCTCATAGAGTAATCTATCATTTTATTTTTTGTTTCGTTCATACCCGTATGGGCTTATCGTACTTTTAGGCGTTCAACCTATCCTGGACTGCTCTCACTTATGCCTGTAGAAGCCCCATTCTCGCTCATTTGTATTATCCCCTCTCCACAGGTGCTTCCTACCCTACAACTGATACAGAAGTTTGGATTATTGGTGCAGGTTCAGACTGTATAGTCCACAGAACAGGTTTCTTAGGGTCAGGTGGGCTATCCCACCTAGACCCCTGGTTTTCATGGTTGTCGTTAGAGTTGTACTTTATTGTTTCTGTAGAAATGTAAGACTGTATTCCTCGCTCAAGAAGAGGGCCAGTTTATGTGACTGGTTCTCCCCATTTATATGCAATATTAGTTGGTGGCAATTATATAGCCATATCGTTGTACTGAACTCAGGCTACTTTAGGTACTGGCTCCACGATCCTGGGTTTAATTCTTGGGGACCTTTGATTTTATTCCTCACTCTACTCATGACCCCTCATGCTCTCACAGTATCTGATACCCCTGTTCACAGCTTATCTCCGATATGGGTCTCCGAGTAATCACACATAATGTGAGGGGATTTAACTCACCCCAGAAAAGGAAAAAAGCCTTTATATACTACAGGCACTTGTGTGCAGACATTATACTCCTACAGGAGACTGATTTCCCCTCCGTCAACCATCCTAAATTCTTTAATAAAAATATAAGCAACAGTATTTCACTACCTATGAGTCCAAGTCCAGGGGAGTAGCGATTTTTATAAGATATTCAGTCACATTGGAAGTCAATCATTCATATAAGGATCCAGACAGTAGGTTCTTGATCCTTCAGGGCTCACTTCAAGGTAAAGCAATAACAATTGCTAATATCTACGCCCCAAATGACTCACAGAGTTCTTTTTTTCGGGCTTTCTTCCAAACCCTAGATAAATATAACTCAACACATGTGTTGGTTGGAGGAGACTTTAACTTAATAGCACACGCATGCCTAGACAGAAATAAGAGAGTAAATTGGACAAATGCATTCCCTAAGTCACTATTGAAATCTTTAGACACCTTTCACCTCATAGACATATGGAGAGCCATTAACACAGGCAGTAGGGAATACACATACTATTCACATCCTCATGATAGCTATTCTAGGCTAGATTATATATTCAGCTCCCCAATACTTTTAGCTAACTTCTCCTCAACGAACATTCATATATGTCCCTGGTCTGATCACCATGCTGTGTCCTTTAGCACCAATCATGTTGGGCATTCTTCTACAAAAACCTTGTGGAGGCTTAATGACTCACTTATTACAGATCCGGAGGTTGTTACGCAAATATCCTCACAACTAGAAGAATATTTTAGTATAAATAACACAAATGATATAAGCCCAGCTATACTTTGGGCAGCCCATAAAGCTGTGCTCAGAGGCAAACTGATAGAAACAGCCACCACTAAAAAACGACAAAGGATGGCGCAGATTAAAACATTAATGCAGGAACTACAAAGACTATACCAAACCCATGCACATACTTAAACTCCTGATGTACTTAACCAAATTCACCGAAAGAGAGTGGCTCTGAACACAATCTTATCAGACCAAACTGAGAAATCCCTCAGATGGTCCAGGGCACACTTTCTTCTTCAACACATCATCAGCTATGTTCACTTGAAACCTACATCAGTCCCTCCAGCCAGCACATGTATATAAATTGAGGAACAATATGGGCCAAATGACCACTCACCCTGAAGAGGTCATGAAGATCTTTACTGACTTTTACCAGTCGCTACTCTCACCCCCAGATATAACAAACTTTAGGGGCTTAGACTCATGGTTAGACTTCCTGTCTTTCCCAGCCATATCAGAGTCACAGCTAAGCAGCCTGAATGCCCCATGTACAGAACAGGAGATTTCATCTATTATTAAGTCCCTCAAACCCTCTAAGTCTCCAGGCCCCAATGGTTACACTGCTTCGTACTATAAGAAATTTGTGGGTATCCTTTCCCCCAGACTAACTAAATGTATTAATCATACTCTTAAGGGCAACAAACTGCCAGAAGAGATGCTACAGGCCAACATGACCCTCATACCCAAACTAATAAGGACCACACCATACCCGCTAACTATAGACCCATTTCGGTATTAAACTGTGATATTAAGATACTGGGCCCCATTTTGGCTGACAGGCTAGCACCTATTATCTCATCCCTAGTTGGCCCAGAACAGACAGGGTTCAAACCCGCGAGGCAGATCACGGACAACATTTGACTGGCAACCAATATCATACAGGACGCTGACCTGTTTGCTAGGAGGGTTCTGATTCTGGGTCTGGATATCCACAAGGCCTTCGACAGTGTCCTCTGGCCTTATATGGACACTGTGTTGGCCAAATTTGGATTCCGGGGGGAATTTATACAGGGATTTAAGATCCTTTATTATGACCCACATAACCCAATCAAGCTGCCAGGCTGCTCCTCAGCTTTCTTCCCACTGGACAGGGGAACAAGACAGGGTTGCCCCCTGTCTCCACTGATCTTTGCTTTGGCCATAGAGCCCCTGGCCAGGGCAATCAATAGAAACCCCAATATCAAGGGCTATGTAAAGAGGGATTCCTTCCTGAACCCATCGTCTCCCTTCCAAACCTAGTCACCCTTCTACAGAAATTTCATCTACATTCCGGGCTGGGAGTTAATCTATCAAAGTGTTCAGCCCTACCAATTAATATCCCCCAGAATTAAATTTCCTATTCAAAAGAGGCCTTTGGTTTTTCCATGAATAATAGCACCTTACCATATTTAGGTATCCCTCTGGCCCCATCCTTAAAAGCTTTGTATGGTTCAAGCTATCCACAGGCCTTCTCCAAAGCTAGACAATGGTTACACCTATGGTCCACTTTTCCAATCTCACTTATGGGAAGGGTCACAGCCATAAAGATGTCCATTTTGCCAAAGCTATTGTATTTTTTTAGAGCCCTTCCTGTGCATGTCTCCAGACAAACAATTGATCAGCTCCAAAGGGACATTAACAAATTTATTTGGAAAAAAGAGAAGCCCCAGATTGGGCAGGCCGCTCTCCTTCAGGCCGCAGGCACGAGGCGGTTTGGGCCTGCCCAATCTATGGCTGTATTATCTTGCAGCTAGACTAACACAGATGGCACAATGGCACCATGGCACACCCCAAGTTCACATATCCCTTGGGTACAATTTGAGCAAGCATCAATATCCCCTTTATGCCTATCAAACCGATTGAGGATGCCGGGGCTGAAGACCAGAGATGTCAGCTCTTTAAACTGTGCCATTTGTCAAATGCTCTATATCTGGGCTTTATATCAACAGAAATATAATCTGAAGTCCCCTAGACCACCACTTGCCTCTTTCCTGTGGATATTACATTTCCCCCGGAATAGAACACCCCTAGTGAGTTTGCCTGGTGGGAATCTAGGTCTCTCACTACTTTAGAAGAGCTAACATATAAGGCTAAATTTTGCTCATTCTCCCACTTACAAAATAAGTTTGGAGCCACAAGGGCTGAATTTTACAAATACCTCCAAATAAGGCACTATTATGAATCCTTATACACATTGAATGCAATCCCAATATTTTCTACCTTTGAATCTATATGTTTGCACTGCCCTAGGGATAAAGGCCTTATCTCAGCACTATATGTATCCCTTAATGACCATCTCCTCCCCAGAAAATCCACGGCTGTGGAAGCAGATATGGAGAAAGAGCTAGAACTAGATGAGTGGTCTGACCTGTTATCTAACATGTACAAATGTACTAGGTCTATGGCGCTTGAAGAGACCATAATAAAACTGCATACTAGATGGTACCTCACTCCAGATAGGGTTCACAGATATTACCCAGACGTCCCTGATACCTACTTCCGAGGTTGTCAGCCAACAGGTACACTATTACATACATTTTTGAATTGTCCTCATCTTTCATCCCTTTGGAGACAAGCAGCGTCAAAGGTAGCCCAAATTACAGGTTGTTTGATTACCCTTACTATGCCAATGTGTGTGCTTTTTGCCCCCATCCCTGGGGTGGAAGGTCAAGAATTAAGGCTAGCACATACTCTGTTTTGCGCCATTCAGTGGGCTATAGCATTGAACTGGCGTACCCCAGAGGTATCCTGAAAACAGGTATTGCAGAGGATGGAATCCATCAAAATGATGGAATGTATCCACCATACAATATACGACACAACGCATACATACAATAGCGTTCCAACAGATTAACCTACAAGGTCTAAATTCATCTAAAGAATTAATTGTAGTCTAGAGGAATATACAGTCTTCCATAGTTTACTCTGTGTTATATCTTTTTTCATTTCTTGGTTTTCACTCTCTTAAAGTGAACTCATTGCAAGTCTTAGCAGAATAATTATTGGATAATCCTTTATGTTTACTCTGTCTGAAATACACGGTATGCATGTATATTATGGGTCACAGCTCCTCTTATCCTTTGGACAGATAAATGTTTGGATATGGTGGCCGAATGCTTATTCCATGTTCTGAGCCGTAGACATGGCTATGTTAATCTATATAAGCCGGGTTGCACCCTTCTTACCGTGTATATTCTCTTTTTGTAATACCTTTTTTTTTTTTATATACCCTTTAATAAAATGTTTGTATGAAAAAAAAGAAAAACAGGCATATCAATGAATCCATCTTGAATCAAAGAGACAGTGTTTCCCACCGCTGGTTGGCTGGAACTTCCACCTGCAGCTGTCTTTCCTCCCAGGAGGCATCCCACTGGACGTCATGTATTCATTGATATGCCTGTTTTTCACTTCCATCTTGTAAGCGTTTCTAACCCTTCCTTGTCATTAAATTGTTTTAGTACTGCACTTAGAAGCACCTTCTTCTCTGCTTTGGGAATATTAGTTGGATTATAGTTATAATAGCACTCTGGGTGAATTAGAAAGACTTTCACATGGAGCTGTTTTATTTTATTTTTTTCCACAAAAAAGTTTAATATATTGATATTCATATTAGCAATATATGTATTGTTATCTTTGTGGCAACATAACATCAATTTTTTTTTTACACGTCCCTTAGCTTTCTAACAGAAAACCCATATGGAAGTATAGCCAAGAAAGCTGGAGGAAATGTGTGCAGGAGACTGACATTGCACCTGAGACCACTGACCATAGCTGCAACACTCTGCAGGCTCCTGTGAAAAAATATTAAGTGCACTTTTTTCCAGCAAAAATGTGTGTTTAATATTTTTTTTTCAAAAGGTAAACTTGGCTTTTAAATGTATGTGAAACAGTTAAGCAAATGTATGAATAAAGATATTTAATTTTAGTCATCTGTCCACTTTCATCCATGTGATTTTTTTAAACATATGCAGGCAGTATTAGTGAAAGTCTCCACCCAAGTTATCTTCCTCCTGCAAGCCATCTAAACACCTACAACTGCTACCTATAAGACTATAAAAAAAATGCCCCCACTGCATATCAGATTTTAGGTAATTACATTGGTATTAAAAAAATACTATCACTTTTATTGGGGGGAAGGTGAAAGAATTGAACAGTGTTTTCATATATTTCCTTGTAGTTGTTCTTTTTTTAAAGGCTTTCTTATAGCTCCCTAATGGAAATACCTCTATGATGTAGTTGATGCAGGCCTTCAATTTCTTCTCATTTTTTGATAGCACTCTGATTTTTGATTGGTTGGTCATTGCAATTAGTAAATCATTTTAGATAAAATCTCAATGTTTATAATCTAAATATTTTGGTTTTTATACACATTAGTCAAAATGGTCCAGTAGATCATTTTACACACATGCTGGCTAACTAATGGAAATCAGCTCTTTGGGCAGAATTATTAATATTTTTAGCAAATTAGAGCAATAATTACTAATTAGCATTTATTTAAAGCTCATCTTCAGGAAACAGCTGAATACAGAAATTAAATATGTATATGGAAGCTGTTTTACCTGCCAATGAAATTGTCTTTTTATCCACCCAGTGCTGAAATTTAAGTACATATTTCTGCCACATAGCAAATCCCTGTATGGCACAGGAGGGGACCTTCTTTTTGCTGAAGTATCACTTTCACTTACTTGTATCCTCCCCACTTAACTGAATGGTAAAAGGAGAAACAGGAGCCAGATGAGCTGATATTTCTTTGCTTTCTCTTTTTATCAACATGCTCCTTGCACTGCAGCACACCAGATTCCTTCTGCTGCTTCTTGAGCCTCAAGGGAAGGACTATACAGTGCCTTGAAAAAGTATTCATACCCCTTGATATTTTCCACATTTTGTTGTGTTACAACTAAAAATGTAAATGTATTTTATTGAGATTTTATGTGATAGACCAACACATAGTGGAACATAATTGTGAAGTGGAAGGAAAATGATAAATGGATTTCAACATTTTTTACAAATAAATATAAGTGTGGCATGCATTTGTATTCAGCCCCCCTGAGTCAATACTTTGTAGTACCACCTTTTACTTACAGCTGCAAGTCTTTTTGGATATGTCTCTACCAGCTTTGCACATCTAAAGAGTGAAATGTTTGCCTATTCTTCTTTGCAAAATAGCTTAAGCTCTGTCAGATTGGATGAAGAGCATCTGTGAACACCAATTTTCAAGTCTTGTCAAAGATTCTCAATTAGATTTAGGTCTGGACTTTGACTGAGCCATCCTAAAACATGAATATGATTTGTTCTAAACCATTCCATTGTAGCTCTGGCTGTATGTTTAGGGTCGTTGTCCTGCTGGAAAGTAAACCTCTGCCCCAGTCTCAAGTCTTTTGCAGACTCTAACATGTTTTCTTCTAAGATTGCCCTGTATTTGGCTCCATCCATCTTTCCATCAACTCTGACCAGCTTCCCTGTCCCTGCTGAAGAAAAGCACTACCACAACATGATCCTGCCACCACCATGTTTCACGGTAGGGATGGTGTGTTCAGGGGGTTTTGTGCAATGTTAGTTTTCTGTCACACCTATCGTTTTGCTTTTAGACCAAAAAGTTAAATTTTGGTCTAATCTGACCAGAGTACTTTCGTCCACATGTTTGCTGTGCCCCTCACATGGCTTTCTTTCAACAATGGCTTTCTTCTTGCCACTCTTTCATAAAGGCCAGATTTGTGGAGGGCACGACTAATAGTTATCCTGTGGACAGATTCTCCCACCTGAGCTGTGGATCTCTGCAGCTCCTCCAAAGTTACCATGGGCTTCTTGGCTGCTTCTCTGATTAATGCTCTCCTTACCCGGCCTGTCAGTTTAGGTGGACGACCATGTCTTAGTAGGTTTGCAGTTGTTCCATTTTTGGATGATGGATTGAACAGTGTTCTGTAAGATGTTCAAATCTTAGTATTTTTTTTATAACCTAACACTGCTTTAAACTTCTCCACAACTTTATCCCTGACCTGCCTGGTGTGTTCCTTGGCCTTCATGATGCTGTTTGTTCACTGAGGTTTTCTAACAAACCACGGAGGGCTTCACAGAACATCCGAATATAAACTGAGACTAAATTACACACAGGTGGACTCTATTTACTAAATAGGTGACTTCTGAAGGCAATTTGTTCCACTAGATTTTTGTTAGGGGTATCATAGTAAAGGGGGCTGAATACAAATGCATGCCACACTTTTCATATATTTATTTGTAACACATTTTGAAAACCATATATAATTGTTCTTCCATTTCACAATTGTGTGCCACTTTGTGTTGGTCTATCACATAAAATCCCAATAAAATACATTTACGTTTTTGGTTGTAACATGACAAAATATGGAAATTGTCAATGTGTATGAATACCCTTTCAAGGCACTGTATGTGTCTGATACCATGCCAAAATTAGGTACACACAATGCTCACATTAAAAAAATATACACAATATTGTCAAAACTATTGAAACACCTGCCTTTAAATGCACATGAACTTTAATGGCATCCCAGTCTTAATCTGTAAGGTTCAATATTGAGTTGGCTCACCCTTTGCAGCTATAACAGCTTCAACTCTTCTGGGAAGGCTGTCCACAAGGTTTAGGAGTGTCTATGGGAATGTTTGACCATTCTTCCAGAAGCACATTTGTGAGGCCAGGCACTGATGTTGGATGAGAAGGCCTGGCTCACAGTCTTTGCTCTAATTCATCCCAAAGGTGTTCTATTGGGTTGAGGCCCCTTAGTTTCAGTGAAGGGAACTCTTAAGGTGTCAGCATATTTAAAGACATTTTGGACAATTGTATGCTCCCAACTTTGAGGGAACAGTTGGATGGTCCCTTACTGTTCCAACAGGACTGTGTACCAGTGCGCAAAGCAAGGTCCATAAAGACATGGATGAGTGAGTTTGGGTTGGAGGAACTTGACTGACCTGCACCCAATAGAACACCTTTGGGATGAATTAGAGCAGAGACTCCGAGCCAGGCCTTCTTGTCCAACATCAGTGCCTGACCTCACACATGCACTTCTGGAAGAAAGGTCAAACAATCCCATAGACACACTCCTAAACTTTGTGGACAGCCTTCCCATAAGAGATGAAGCTGTTATAGCTGCAAAGGGTGGGCCAAATCAATATTGAACTCTATGAACTAAGACTGGGATGCCACTAAAGTTTGTGTACGTGTAAAGGCAGGCGCCCCAATACTTTTGACAATATAGTGTATATTTACTATTATTGAATGCAAAGTTGCAATAACTTGTGTATTTTATATATTCCCACAGTTTAGCTTTAATTTAACTGATTAATAATTATAAAAAATGGTTCAAATATAGATTTATTAAAATGCATAAAATGCAAATCATAAAGTCTATACTATAGATTTAAACATTATGTTGCATTGTGTTTAGAACTTTTGAGCAGTTGCTTTTCACTGTCACCTGCTTTCATTACTAATATAAAGTTGTATAAAATGAGGATTCTGAATGAGGCTGAAAGATTGATGGGATTCTGACTAGCAGTGGCACTAATGAATGTAAAGGCTGCTGATTACTGACCTTCTTTTTTATCTATACTTGATATTTCTCTGTAATTGGGGAAAGGGGTATTGCATATTCTTCCTTACACTGTACTCGTAATATTTAGACTTCATATAATGTAAGGGGCACATGTGGAACTATATTGTAGATTGTTCTGTGATGTTTAATAGAGGAGAAGATAGTAAGTAGACTGAAATACGAATAAATCAATTTGTCACAGCTGACCTACAGAAAGAAATGGCAGTAGAGAAAGACTGAGAATATTTTAAAATACATTTCCTACCTCATTACACCAGAACTGCTGAACTTTTCCAATGTTTCTTTACAATGCTTTGAAAATAGAATTATTATAAATAAAACAGATCAAAGAGATAAGAAGTGAAATACATTTTAGAATTAATATATACATTATCTCACAAAAGTGAGTACACCCTTCACATTTTTGTAAATATTTTCTTATATCTTTTCATGTGACAACACTGAAGAAATTACACTTTGCTACAATGTAAAGTAGTGAGTGTACATCTTGTATAACAGTGTGAATTTTCTGTTCCCTCAAAATAACTCAACACACAGCCATTAATGTCTAAACCACTGGCAACAAAAGTGAGTACACCCCTAACTGAAATGTCAGATTTGGGCCCAAAGTGTCACTATTTTGTGTGGCCATCATTATTTTCCAGCACTTCACCAGAGCTTCACAGGTTGCCACCGGAGTCCTCTTCCACTCCTCCATGACAACATCACAGAGCTGGTGGATGTTAGAGACCTTGCGCTCCTCCACCTTCCATTTGAGGATACCCCACAGGTGCTCAATAGGCTTTAGGTCTGGAGACATGCTTGGCCAGTCCATCACCTGTACCCTCAGCTTCTTTAGAAAGGCAGTGGTCGTCTTGGAGATGTGTTTTGGGTCGTTATCATGTTGGAATACTGCCCTGCGGCCCAGACTCCGAAGGGAGGGGATCATGCTCTGCTTCAGTATGTCAAAGTACATGTTGGCATTCATGGTTCCCTCAATGAACTGTAGCTCCCCAGTGCCAGCAGCACTCATGCAGCCCTCCATGTTGGCATTCATGGTTCCCTCAATGAACTGTAGCTCCCCAGTGCCAGCAGCACTCATGCAGCCCCAGACCATGACACTCCCACCACCATGCTTGACTGTAGGCAAGTCACACTTGTCTTTGTACTCCTCACCTGGTTGTCGCGACACGCGCTTGACACCATCTGAACCAAATAAGTTTATCTTGGTCTCATCAGACTACAGGACATGGTTCCAGAAATCCATGTGCTTAGTCTGCTTGTCTTCAGCAAACTGTTTGTGGGCTTTTTTGGGCTTCGTCTTTAGAAGAGGCTTCCCTTTGCGTCGACAGCCATGCAGACCTGCTGTGTGTGGCGTATGGTCTGAGTACTGACAGGCTGATCCCCATCACTTCAACCTCTGCAGCAATGCTGGCAGTACTCATATATCTATGATGCTGAGCACATGCACTTAACTTCTTTGGTCGACCATGACGAAGCCTGGTCTGAATGGAACCTGTCCGTTTAAACCGCTGTATGGTCTTGGCCACAGTGTTGCAGCTCAGTTTCATGGTCTTGGCAATCTTTTTATAGCGTAGGCCATCTTTATGTAGAGCAATAATTCTTTTTTTCAGATCCTCAGAGAGTTTTTTGCCACGAGGTGCCATGTTGAACTTCCAGTGACCAACATGAGAGAGTGAGGGCAATAACACTAAATTTAACATACCTTCTCCCCATTCACACCTGAAACCTTCTAACAATAATGAGTCACATGACACCAGGGAGGAGAAATGGATAATTGGGTCCAATTTGGACATTTTCACTTAGGGGTGTACTCACTTTTGTTGCCAGCGGCTTAGACATTAATGGCATTAATGGGGACAGCACATTTACACTGTTATACAAGCTGTACACTCGCTAATTTACATTGTAGCAAAGTGTAATTTCTACAGTTTTGTCACATGAAAAGATATAATAAAAAATTTACAAAAATGTGAGAGGTGTACTCACTTTCGTGAGATACTGTATATATACTGTATATATATATATATATATATATATATATATATATATATATATATATGTACAGGTGAAAATGTATATTCTAAGAAATATGTCTATTTGTCAGGGTAGGCTGGAGTATGCACCTATTTGGTATAAGTCATTCAAACACATTGTTCAATCATTGATCTGAAATCGGTGAAATATTTAGATTCATAGAAATGAATGGTGTGTTGTGATCTTAACACTTATAACTGAATTTTCTGAGCTTAGGTGTAATTTAACAATTGAGACTGTACGTTGAGCAATACCACTGAACATCTTTACATACTGTATATTCAGTAGTGACAGACAGTTGTACCAGCCTAAAGTAGTAAACTATTTATGTGCTTTAATTTGGCTTAAATTCACTATATATACTTTTTCTCAGATTCACTTCTCACTATTTTTTATATCAAATAATTTTAGAGACTGACTTTAGAACAACCACATGAAATAACTGCTGAAATTGTAGCAATACAGATTTCCATGAATGAGTTGTATTGTACTTTCCATTGTATTCTCATTGATTGTCATTGTCATAAACCATCTGAGATCGTCTTAGGTTATGAAAATCTTACATAACTCAACTGCCACTTCAAGCAAAGTAAATTCTTGGACACTTGACCTCTAAATAAGTGTTGTTGTGAATGGAAAATGTTGGCATTAACTTTGCATTAGCTTTTCATCTTGCTTTTGCATACATTTACCATCATGTCAATTCTGTTGGAAAGGCAACACAATCAAAATGCTCTTTTTCTGGGATAAGGGTTGTCAAAAAAATAAAATGAGAGTAGGCACTATCCTGCAGAACATATACCAGTGCAAACAAAGTTTAAAAAATTCAATTTGACAGGCAGCATTTTTTTTTCATAATTATGTTTTTATTAAGTGAGAAAAAAAGATACAGAGAAACATAGAAAAAGTAATTTTCATTTTTCAAAGAACAATTGCAAGAGATCATACATGCAGAAGTATTATAAGTATAGGTCTGAAAGAAACTAAATAATATAAATATTACAGGCCAAATTTAAATCATAAAAACTCGAAGTAAAAGATGTAGGATCATAATTCGTAACTTTGAAACAACTATTACAAATTAACAAAGTAGAGAGAATGGGTGTGTATTGATAAACAAGACCAAGATAAGCCTAGTTAATGGACCTTCTGGAGGGGGTCTTAAATCAATGGAGGTAATAATCTTAGGTGGGGACTGGGGTCTCACCAAAACTGGAGGTATCCCATAGCCCCCAAATTCTGCAAAACTTATGAACAGGATCTGTGACCAAAGCTGTGAGATATTCCATCTTCCTTATGTCCGTAATGATTTTGTGTAGCATAGTTAGGGATGTAGGTTCCCTTGACAGCCAAAGCATTGGTATGGCTCTCCTTGCTGCTAATAGTATGTATGAGAGCATACGCCTGACATGTTTTTTCTGACCAGAGAAGGGGAAGCCTAATAAGTAATGCAGAGGGTCCAGTGGTAACTCTGACTCCCATAATGTCTGGAGTATGTGTCTAACCTCTAACCAGAAGGGTTGCAATTCTACACACTGCCAAAAGATATGATATAGTGTTCCAACTTCCAAACCACATCTCCAGCAAAGGGGAGACAGAGTTGGGTCATGTTTGTGCAGAATATCTGGAGTTCTATACCAGATCATTAACACTTTAACCATCGTTTCTAGAGGAACTAAAGACTGCCGACCATATCCAGATGTGGACAGGGATTGGCTGTTGCAGAATTTGTGACCATTTCCCCATGTATGCATGTGAGTCTTCAGAAAGAGGAGAAACCTCATGAAGTAGGTGGTATATAGCTGAAATTAAAAGGGGCTGATAAGGTCCCTTGACACACAATAATTCAAATTGATTTTGCTTATCTAATGTAAGAGATGGGGATAAAGAAGCAAAAAAGTGCTTAATCTGTAGATATGAGTAGTGAAGATTAGAGATGTTTGTTCCTAATATCCTCAAAGTTTAAAATTATACGGGTCACCGGGTGAACAAAGTAGGGTATTTGGAAGAGGGCTGCTTGAGCCCAAGAGACCATTTGTCCAGTGGATAAACTGTCTGGAATCATTGGGTTGAAAAGGATATTAATCAAGGGAGCACATGGAGAGGAAAGAGAATACTTTTTCACCGCCAAGTACCATATTTGTCTAGAGAATGTCATGGGCGCTAAGCACACGTGTTGTAATATTTTGTCTCCTTGTAGGTGCATAGACCAGATCGATGAGCATGGGTGGACTGGGGTATATTGCTCCAGTTTCAATCTCCGACCATCTATTGGGGGAAAACTGGCTAGACCAAGAAACTATCGTGTGGAGATGGGTGGCTTAATAGTATTTAATAATGTCCGGTGCTCCTAAACCACCCCGAGTGCGAGGTGAAAAGACCACAGATCTGGCTATTCTGTGGGCTTTGTTATGCCAAATGAATTTCAAAAACCACTGATGTATCATTTTCAATTGTGAAAGGGGGACAGGGACAGAGAATGTTTCAAATAGGTATAAGAGTTTCGGCAGTATGGACATTTTCAATACATTTATCCTACCCAACCATGAGATAGGGCACTTATCCCATTGTTGCAGCATAGCATGAAATTCTTTAAACAATTGCGGTAAATTAGCTGCGTATAAGGTTTGATAGTTGGGAGTAAGATGTACTCCCAAATACTTAAGGGTATGGGTACCCTATATCTATAAGATAAGATTGTTTCAGGGACTCAAGAAGTTCTTGTCAGAGGAGTATGGGTAGGGCTTCAGTTTTGGAGGCATTTACTTTGTAACATGATAGGGAACTAAACTTCGATAATAAATTATGGAGGGACGGAAGAGTAGAGTTGAGCGAACTTCTAGAAGTCCGGGTTCTGCTGGTTCGGCAGAACTTCGGGACAAAGTCCGGGTTCGGGTCCGGACAGAACCCGAACTTTGTCCCGGACCAAATCAAGGGATAGTACAATGTTTCATTTACGGAGGTTTTGACTTCGGGATGGGTATGAGGAGACTGTTCTTGAAGAACTCAGGGACTTTGTTAGAATAGAATATCTATATCCCATGGGTATGGGAATTCATAAACCCTCATGTAGAATGAGGGTTGATAGTTTGGAATATGCGTCGATTAAATGGCGTTAACAAATTTCTTAAAGTACGATACGACGTTGTTACCCTATTCACGGGATAGAGTACCAACCCATCCTATTTACATAACTTTTACAGGTATGACGGCTTTGAG
>BLSH010344724.1:213919-238771 GCA_018402905.1 Glandirana rugosa
ATGTTTAATGATTGACGGTTTGATTTAAAGTGATACACACATTTTGCAGAACAGTGATATAGGTACTCTGGGCTTATTTATACTTTTTGGACATAGTTTGAAGATGATTTTAGAACAGTTCTATGGCCTCTAATGTTAATTAATACTTTTCAGACCCATTTGGAAGATGATCTCCATTTTTGCATTTTTATGTTTTTATTTTTTTTTAAATATTTAAAGTTATTTCCCTGTCCCCATTTCTTTGTAGGGCACTTGTCCCACCCTTACCCACATTTTCCTTCCTTTTGCAGACCTCTAGGACCTTCCTGGGCTTTTTTACAGCATTTTTAAGATTTTTCATTAAAATTACCAGAACACCGGACCCGAACCCGGACTTTTTTTGAAAAGTCCGGGTCCGGGTCCCGGTCACCCCAAAGTTCGGTACGGACCCGAACTTTACAGTCCGGGTTCGCTCAACTCTACGGAAGAGTAATTAGTGGGTCTGTTAGGGTCAGGAGGATATCATCCACAAAGAGTGAGAGTTTGTATTCTCTCTGTCTCATCAGTACCCCTTTAAAGTCTGGATGAGCCCTAATTATCTCTGCAAGAGGGGGAAAGGGGCACTCCTGCCTAGTACCATCAGACATAGTAAAAGATTTGAATTGAGAAGCTGATAATTGAACCTGGAAAGTAGGATTAGAATACAAGGCATTCAATGCTTCTATGAAGGGGCCTTCAAACCCAAACCTAGAAAGGGTAGCGAACATACATGGCCAGGATAATCTGTCAAAAGCTTTTTGTGCATCCAAACTCAATATGAGGGCCGGGCGCTTACATTTATTTAGGAGGTCTATAAGATTAATAGTTTACCTTTTGTTATCCCCCGCCTGCCTCATTTGTATAAGTCTCACTTGATCCTTATTTATGAATTTTGTGAGGAATTGGGATAACCTATTTGCTAGGCTTTTCATGAACATCTTATAATCAGAATTTAAATGTGCAATAGGCCTATAGTTGTCAGGGAATTAGGGATCCTTTCCAGGCTTGGGTATGACCGTGAAAAAGGAATGAGCAATGTGTGGGTCAGGTTGTGTCCCTTTTAGTAGGGAATTATAAGTTGATAGCATATGGGGAGCTAAAATTGGTTGGAAGGTCTTATAGTATGAGTATGGAAGCCCATTGGGGCCAGGGGTTTTGTGAGAGGGTAATGTTTTAAGTACCTGTGAGAACTCTTCAGGGGTCACCACTTTGTTGAGAGTCTTACGTGCTGACCTCAAGAGTTTAGGAAGGTTTAGAGAGGAGTAGAAGTCATCAAATGTCTACTGTTTAAATTTATAGTTTAGTTTTGGGTGAAAAGCAGTTTTACAATTTATGTTAGAAGTCTCCAAAGACCTCTGCCATCTTCTGGGGGCAATGTGTAAGGGTTCCATCTGTTTGAGAAAGGTAATCTGGGAACGAATGGAAGGGTTGTGGTTTTGGCTTGTTTACTAGCAACCTATGAGGCTTATTGGATTATTAGTAGAACTTTTGTTTGGACCACATAAGCGACCTGGTCACTTTATGAGCAGTGATGGTGTTAAGTTGGTTACATAGGTTAGTGACTTCTCGAAGGCGAGGAATCGTGGGGTTTTGGAGGAGGAGTTTCTCTGTGAGGCGCAGTTGAGCAAGAACCACAACCATTTTAGCATTAGAGTCTTTTTTCAGGAGCGTGTCAATAGACATACATTGTCCCCTAATGACGGCTTTGTGCGCTTCCCACAGAGTTGTCGCCTTTGAGACCGAGCCTAGGTTTAGCTGGAAGTAGTCATATAAAGCTTGGCATAGTTTCATCTTAATTTCTTCATTTTTTTTGGTCTGTCAGGCAAAGCAATATCCAGATAAATAGGGGCGTGATCAGACCATGTTAGAGAACCTATCTCTGCAGAAACCACTTTAGCTTGGCAGGCAGCAGATATAAAGAAGTGATCTAGTCTGGAGTACATTCTTTGAACCGGGGAATAGAATGTATTGATTACCTTTGGGATGTTTAATCTGCCAGGAATCCAGCAGGAGGTAATTTCATATAAGTTTGCGAAATGTAGAGGTCTGTCTATCCTTCGTCACAGGTTACACCAAATTAAAGTCCCCTCCAACTATCGTAAAGGTTTGGGCTAGTCCCTGGAGAATTTCTAGAGCTGAGTTTAAAAAAACAATCTGACCAACATTTGGGGCATAGACATTCATCAGGGTTACAGGGGTGGTCATGTAATCACAAGAGAGGATCATGTAGGACCCATGAGGATTCAGGTGGGATGATTTTACTCTAATAGGGCAAGATCACTTAATCAGGGTAGCTATCCCCGCCTTGCATGTGGAGTCAGATGCTACAGACGTTGTGGGGTAAAGTTTGGATGTAAATTTAAAGGATCCGCCAGAACAAAAGTGGGTCTCCTGGACCATGAACACATCTGCACCAGAGTTTTTAAATTCCTTTAAAGCTATCCATCTCTTTTTGATGGAATTTAAACCTTTCACATTTAGTGACATAACTTTCAAAGCCATGGTGAAATACGTTTATGTAGCTTAATGTAGCTTTGATGGAACCAGGAGAACATTATGTTCTGGAACATTTGTACCCCAAATTCTCTCAAGGTTACAGAACATAATCTTTGCTTCACATAAAAGCGTTTACAGTGTGAAATACATAACAACAACATTAACCTTATTGTTGCATAACAAATAGAAAGGTCTGAAAAGAAGAACAAAATATTGAAACCTGAAATGTGCATGGTTCTCAGAATTCCAAGTCCATAGACTTGGTCTAAGAGGGGGGACACGGAGACCACCTAAGATGGCCAGTGAAGTCCAAATCCCCACCCTCCACTTTACAGCTTATGTAAAAAGAAAGTTAAACTGAACATTTACTTAACATCAGAGGTGTTAGAACAACTTAAAGTGGGCCCCTTAAAGAAAAGGAGAAAAGAGGCAGGGTTCCACATGTCAGGACTTCAGCATTAATTAAAAACAGAACAAATTTTGCAACCCTAGACATATGGATGGAGTGATATGGGAGGTTTCCAGCTTTAGCAAGTCAGGAAGGTTGCTTGGAGGAACGCTGGGGCTGAGGAGTATTGAGGGCCTTCTTTGATTTCTCCTTGGCTGGGGTCCAGATCAGAGGCGGGATAGCTTGTAGGCGAGGAGTAGAAGGGAGGGGAGGATATTCCTCCTCAGGGATCGGTGGGAGGCCTAAATGTTTCAAAAAAGCTTCACCTTCATAAATGTCTCCCAGGATGTGTTGAGCACCATTCTTTGTCACCACCAAGAGAAAGGGGAAGCCCCAGAAGTAGGCTACTTTGTGAGATTATAATACAAATAGAAATCCGCGCCTATGGGAAACACTAGTGAAAGATATAGAGCTGCTGGTACAACAGTATAACTATAGCAGGTTACACTAGAAAACATATCCACGTATTGGAGTCCACGTGGACAGGTGACCACATAGGCCACGTGGGTGGATCACCTGTCCATGTGGACTCCAATACGTGGGACGCACGAATAGAAATCTCAGCACTAGGATAGCTGAACATCTGAATAATATAAAAAAAGGGTTTCCCAACCATACACTCTCAAATCATTTTCGTTTATTCCATGATCGTAATCCAGGTTTGGCGTCGTTTTTTGGCATTGACCGGTTGGATCCCCATTGGCGAGGGGGCAATTTGGTCAGAGAGTTGTCAAGGAACGAGACCGCCTGGATTTACAAATTAGACACGTTAAAACCCGCAGGAATAAATTCCGACATCGATTTAAATTGTTTCCTGGCAAATTTCTAACTAATTTTACTGTAAGGAGTGTTCACCATTCACAATATCCATAGGGATATATTTTTTCACTAAATTTTCATTTAATTTACAATTTGTCTTTTTTCCACAAATATGACCCGATTGGGATTATGTGGGATTTTTAATTTCTCTCACCTTTTATTATTAATTGTATTTATTTCTTCACATTATCAAGCACTATACACCCTCTCCACTAGAGGGCTGCTCTTCACTTTTGGTCTAAATGTAATTTCTATCCTCTTAGACAGAGGTCGCCACTCACTTTATTCCATTCAGTCTTATTCAATTTCTGTCTGTAACTGGTTAACACTCCAGAGCGGAATTATACTTAACAGGAAGCAACATGTCTGACCCTATGACCCCTGAGGAAGTTGACGGGCTGTCAACGAAACGCCGCGTCGGGTGGCGAGGGCTCTCATGTTGCTTCCGCTCCAAAGAACTTAGGTGGAGCGCGGTCTGGCGTCCCCTAGTTCCACGTGTTTTGTTTTTGTTTTTGTTTGTTGTTTTATATGCTTTTAATGTGTCCATTCCTTTGAACGGCCACACTACAGTATTTTTGGATTTTTTATAATAAACGTTTTATCGTACGTACTTCACCATTGGAAGCCCCGTTTTTGTTTTGCTCTCTTCTTTGGGACTCCTGCCATGGACGGTTGTCATCCCTGGAGCCTTTGAGGCTATCCATCCACTTCTCATATCCGCTCCCACCATTCATCTGGTAAGTGGGGTTTCTTTGGGCTGCCGGGAGGACACGCATCCGCACATAGCAGTACCTTTTGCTTCCATAGTTTATTGGCCTGGTTCAGGCCAGGGGAATCTGGTAAGTGGGACCACAGACCGACCCCTTAGGCATTGCACAGGAGCTACAGACAAACCAGGACTATTGGTTTAATTTCCAGCAATTTTGTACCTGCATACAGAGATATATTAACCCCTCAGTTAACTGATAGGACTTCCGAGGGACATATTGCAGCAGCGCCCTATTAATATATATGTTCAGTCATCAAGACTGGTGTTTAGGCACTATAATCGCTGTTTAGGCGCTATGATTCCAACTGAGCAGAAAGTGTAGTCTCTGGTTCTATCCAGGAGACAACGCACTTGAGAGATTCCTTTCTATGTGTGAGTAACTGCTCTATGAGCGCGGTACCCCTACGTTTTGTGTTTTATACTTTGTGAGATTGTAGATCAGTGGTAATTAGTTTCAGACTGCGTATTTTCGCCAGAGTGATAGGTGAAACGCCACTGAAAATTTGGATTTTATCTTCTTTGTAGTTTAGCTGAGATCTGTTCCGAGTAGCTAGGGTTAGCTCTTCTTTGCTGTCATAGTAGAGAAAGCGAACTACAATGTCTCTCGGTCTCGTCCCCATCGGGGGTTTTGGTGCCAGCGAGCGATGAGCTCTATCCAACCTCCAATCTATGTCTGCTATGTCAGGTGCCAAAAAATTGAATAAGCCCAACAGGTAGGGATGCAATATGTTATCAGTCACTGTTTCAGGTACTCCTCTGATACGTAGATTTGGCGTCTCTCTCTGTTTTTCCAAATCTTCTTGCTGGAGCTGTACTTGGGAAACCGTGTGCTTAAGAGCAACATTCTCCTCCTCCAAGACATGAACATATTGGATGATATCATCCATTTTAGTTTCCAGGGTATCCATACATTCCCCCAGCTGATCTATCTCACTCCGCAACTCCTGAGAACTTTTTCCAACAGCTTGGGAAATAGACTGAGTAATTTGCAAAAGAAGAGCTTGCAGTTTTATGTCCAGGAGCTCAGGGGTTAGGACTGAGGAGTGTGAAACTGAGGTAGAAGAAGGGTCTGCTATCATTTCTGTAGTCTGAGAGGCCCTCTCCAGGAAATCACCTAGATGATCAGCTGGGTCACCCTGAGTACTCGAGGCTGGGGATGACGGCCTGGTTAGAAATTTCTCCATTGTGCCTACCTGCTGTGTCCCATGATACAGTGGGAGGGTGGACTTTTACCACCCGATCTTCACCATGAAATTATTTCTTAAAGCAGTGCTTGGTTACGGTGGCCCCAATAAATATTGTAGCTGGAGATATATTTCAAGGGGCTGTCTAGGGTGGGGAAGGCCCCAGTGTTCAGTTAGCGATCATTTGTCAGCTTAACGCTTATAAAGAGAGAGAGTTTTGGTATGTGTGATAGTCTGGCCGGGGTGAGCACCCTGAGGGACCCCTATTAGCTTAGGAGGCCATAGAGGAACACCAAACTGGCCACCAGGTGTGGAGTAGTTCAAGGTCTCTTATAATGAGAAATAATTCCACTTCCAGATAACCTCTATAGGGAAGAGGGATCCAGCTTACATGACAGCCCTGGTCCCTGGAACTATTGATGAGCTGGGGTAGGCTTGTGCGGGGGATGAGATGGGCAGCCACCCTAGGCCCCTGTAGGCCACAACCAGGGCCTCGATTTGAGCAGGGCCGCGATTTTGTCATGAAGAGGGTGATCTGAGCCTTGGAGGTAACTGAGCATGGGTAGCGGTGAAACAGGAGGCGGTTGATGGGTGCCTGGCTCCCCATGATATTCAACTAGGGCACGCCGCCAGGGAAGGCCACAAGATGGCAACAGCTACAGTTCAGTGGAGGCTGCGACTGGGGCCTCAATTTGAGCGGGCCGGCGAGCCGCAGCTTTTCCATGAGGAGGGCAATCTGAGGCCCGGGCCTTGGAAGTACCTGAGCGGGAGTATCGGTGCGAGAGGAGGCAGCTGGAGGATGCCCGGCTCTCTGTGAGATCTAGCTAGGGCAGGCTGCCGGGGAAGGCCGCAAGATGGCGGCAGCTACAGTTCAATGGAGGCCGGACCAGCCCGCGGATGCCACTCTCACCAACTTTGCGATTCCAACTGATGCCCCGTTGATGCTGCTCCTATCCCCAAGGTCAGGGTCACTCACCAGAGCCTGGATGGGCCAGATGGCTTCGGATTGATGCACGGGATCCTGGAGCTCTCCCAGCATATTTTTTAAAGCACTGATGCTTAAAAAGGAAAATTGGTTTTAAATTGTGGGCAAACAACCTTTCCCTTCTGGCTTCCACTCTATTTAAAAAAAATAGCAAAATGTTTGTGGGACCTTTAAGACTGGGTCTGTGTGCCTTTTTTTGGTTTAAAAAGAAGGCAACAGTATTATCTAGTTTTATGACAATTTAAACGTTAGCATTTTATTCTTCATGAATGTCACATATGCTGTAGCACATGCTACAGCAAGAATGAAAAAAAAGCTGTCCTCCAAAAATGCATACCAGACCCTTTGAATCTGGTGTGGATTTTAAGCCAAACCTGACAGACCTGGTACACATGACCAATCCTGACAGTCGTCCCCATACTATCATCAGCTATATAATGGAATGAGGCAGGGAAAGTAATTACTTTATTGACAAAATATGGCCAGTGACCATATTTGGGCAGTGATGTACTGCCAACCTCTGCTCCTTTTATCAGTGATGGAGGAAATTGCTTGGAATGAAGCTGTTGCCAGGACCCACTGCTTCCTTAGGAATCATTGACAGTGGGTAGCTGTTATATATAAAAAATTTAGAAATAACTCTTCTATATATGATGCTTGGCTCCCACCAAAGATGGGGCCTAATGGGCAAAGTTCGATCTGAAACTAGGTTTGCACCACTTGTGCCCATTCGTATTGTGAACAGAGCCTAATTAACAGAGAGGCCCGTGTTCCCTCTAATTAGGCCCAGGACCTTTTCCCTTTTCTCAGTTTAGAGGAGTGGCGCAGGCTTTAAACCACATTTTGGTAATTCCCTCCAAAGTGATTATGATTTCTATAATACTGAGATTTAAGAAAATAGATCCTATGAAATTTGAATTACTGAATTTAGTACTGGGGGCAGTAATGTGCAAAAAGGCAGAGAAAAACTTTCAGTTAAAGTATACTGTAGCTGTGACTCACTGTATTGTATTGCTTAATAAAAATAACTTTGGTTTATATGACAATAGTGCTGATGGTTATTATTAAATATATTACGTTAGCTGCAGTACCAGGCAAGCCTATGGGTTTATTATGTGTAAGCAGCAAGGATAATAATTAACATACCCTCTGTGAATATGTTATAAAGGTTTATATTTTTACCACACAGAAGATTAGAGGAGCTGTGAAAAAAGGGCATGCACTGAAGATTTTCATTGCCATCCAATTTTTTCTGTGCAAACTATCCATCATAACAATGTAACCTTGGTTCACAGATATAAACATAGGCAGATGAATTAGGTGTTTTCTTTGTGTTGATATAAGAAATAGTTATATGGTTTAAGCCTTTTTCCAGGAAATTATGCCATGTAAATTAATAATGTATTCATTAAAAAAAATCCTTAAATGTATTTTTAAACATGGCAATTATAGGTACATATTATGCCTTTATTAATTTTCTGGAATCTACCAGTCTGCAGGAGATTATCAAAGTGTTAGCACAGTGAACCAGCCAGCCTCTACTGCAGTGAAAACTGCTTCCCCTTAAATTGAGAGCATGCTGATAGGAGGAAAGAGCAAAATGAGCAGAGTGGTGACTTCATCAGTGTGGTGAACCTTCTACAAAATACAATCAGCAGGGTGGGTTAATGACTAAACTGCATTTTTTAACTGCAGTGGAGCAAAGTAAGGTACCAAACGTGCTGACTTGACTGAGATATGTGAATTGTTTACCTGTCAAATTATTTATTAGGGCTCATGTAGGTGGGTGTTGTTTTCCTGCATTTTAAATGAACATCAAATGCAAGTCAGCAGATTCAAATTCACTTCAACAGATAGATAACAGCTAAATCAAGGTGGATAGAGCAATCCTCTCTCCTACGCTGAGACATTGTATTCTGACAGCAGGAAGTCTTAGCTTAGCTGAGCCACTGACCGAGAACAATTTTCCAACAATCCTGTTTGACAGATGTTGATCATTTGATTGACTTCTGTTGAACAGGAGCAGTAACACATTGATCGCATTTTGGCCAGGCCCTGCTGAATCTGCCTAATTTTCAATCCATCTATGGCCAGCTTAAAGCTGTGCTTGACATGCCTTTGGCCCCTTTCACACGAGCGGAGCGGAGCCCATTTTGATCCGATTTTCATCCGTTTATCCCCGCTGAGCCGGCGGATGACAGGACAGTCTCTGCACTATGCTCCATTCTCCTCTATGGAGGATCGGATGAACACGGACCGTCTGTCCGTGTTCATCCGATCTGCCAGAAGGATGAAAAATAGGGTTTCCATCCATCTGTTTTTGGCGGATCTGAGCAGATCAGATGTCAGCGGACATGTCACCGCTGACATCCGTCGCTCCATAGAGAACAATGGAGTGTCCGTTCGGGTCCGCCTGAAAAACTGACAGGTGGACCTGAATGATCCGCTAGTGTGAAAGAGCCCTTACGTTGTGTTTCTTTAGAGGTAGCATTTCCTATTTAGGAGTATTTTAATTTCAGGTAAAGCAAGTGATACACAGTTTTTTATTTTGCATTTGCAGCATATGTTTGTACTTGGACAGCACTGTGTTCTAAAGGAAAAGGCTGTGTTTGGTAGCAAGCAGTTCCATCAGAGATACGTCCGAGCGCTTTACCCCTGCAGGGGTGGCGTTTTTTGGTAAGGAGGGGACCTCGAGGGGAGCACATGTGTCTTGCACCTGTACATTTGGCAAAGGATCTGAAGATATCTGTTGTCACACACTGAGCACTCGTGGAGGGATTCATGTTGAGGATGTGAATTTGACTGATAATATATGATTAGAAGTTTTCCCTGCTGAGCAAAGGGCTTATTAACATTATCGCCACCTGGTGGTGGCAAAATATTACCATAAGACTGCGCCAAAGGATTGAGAGTACATTAATATGTGGATCATCTTTTACTAACTACCATACATACATCATAGGGCTTGAGCTACGTCAAATGACTAATACTAACTGTGTGTTCATGATATATATTTATTTTTAAAGGCTTGTGACATTAAGTTGTCATTATCAATAGGAGAAGGTTGGAGTCGTTTAACAAACAGGCACCTATCACAATACATTATATCGCACCAGTTTTTTATTGGATGACACACTAAACACACATGATATACACTGCAAGTCATATCACGATTTAATTGTCTATACGTTTTAATGAATTGGACTAATTACTGCACATGTCACTTTTCTGATTTATTCATTCACATATACATATTTATATAAATTGCAAATATTGGTTTATTTATTTATATTGACTTGTTACACATTTATGCTTATTGCACTTGATTGTTTTATATCACATTACATATAAACCAAGTACCCTATTGAAATATAACTAATATACTGAAGCAGCGCCAAATCTCCAGTCATACTTGTTTACATGAAAAAAAAAAAAACTTCACCCTACAGGGGAAAGCAGGAGTGTAGCCAGATTTTGGCAAGGCAGTGGGTAGTTTCATAAAGTGGAAGGGTAGTTCTACACCTAATATAATATATAGGGGAAGGGGTAATGTTGACTTCTAATTTTATAGATGAAAAAATTGCTGGTTCAACAGATTCTGCATTACTGCTGTGCATTCTGCCAGCTTAGATGTGGGCAGGACAATTGGTAATGACTGTTGCTAACTTAAGTGGTCTGCCCTTTCTTCTTATTCCGTGCTCCTAAAGCTTCACTCTGAGGTGTGCTATGTAGTATTATATGACTCCCTCACACAAGTTTTCACTCTTTTCTTCCACCAAGAAAAACTCAGCTCCTCACACAAAGAATGACCTCTCGTGTTCTCTGCCCCATTTCCCAGACATCACTGCCTGCATGGGACATCATCTTGCTGTAACCTGGGGAAATAGGAGAGGACATGTAGCATAGAAAGCATGTCATATAGTTGGGTGAAGGATTGTTGTGGTTTGTGGAAAGGGGCTTGTTTTGTGGGACTAATGGTGCTTCAGGTAATGGTGAGAAGATGCTTATTGAGGGGAATGTAGTTAAGGGGTAAATTAAATGGTGCTTCAAGAGGTGGGGAAAGGATTCAGTTGTATTGGATAGAAGCTTTGTGGTTGGGGAACATGAGAGGTGGTTTTGAGGGTGATATTATGCATAAGTTGTAGGTGAGAAGTGGCACCCTCATACATTGAGTTAATTGTGCTGGACAGTTTGTCTTTAGTGCACAGGGGAACCCTTATTGGATGGTACTTGAGCATCTTCTTTGTACTGTCTGACACACAGCTTTCTCTCACTGTAAACCTTTTTTCTCTCCCACCTACTACAGCACTTTCACTAAAATGGCTGCCCTCCTTTGTCAGAAAATGACAATGAAAGAGAATTTAATTTTACAAGCTGCACCAGAAATCAGGCGGAACCAAGCATGAAAAACTGATTTTTCGAAATAGTATATGAGCTGGAAGGAACATAAAGTGCCCCATTAGAGCAATAATCAGCTATTGATGGTGGAGTGGTGGGATGAATGCTATGCTTAAAGTCCTACATAGCATTGACCCAGCTCTGAGGAGAAGTTGTTTGCTCCCTGCCTTCTTATCTCAAATTATTTTTGATGCAAGAAATGTGGTTAGTGGAGGCATTTTATGAATGCTCAAGTCATTTTTTACTACCTACACTAATCCGTGTCTGTGCTATTGTACAAGCCTAAGATGTGAAAAAAAAAACAAAAAAAAAAACAAGAGAGCCATCTGCATACAGCACCAACAGTGCTCCAGTTAGCAACTTAAGCAAGAACAAAGCCAACACTCAAGACGTAATTGTGAATCTCTCATCATGTGTGTTCTTACACACCAAAAATCAGGTACTTCAGTTTTTTTTATAACTTTTGAATAATTTGAATTCCCAGCCTTCAGGACCTAACTTCATCCCAGAGATTGACTTAGCTCATGATAGGAAAACAAGTAACATAGTGTAATTGCAATTTCACACAGTATAGACTTTCATCAAACTGGTTGCTGGAGACATCAAGCATATTGATTGGTTCAGTAGGTCATGATGACATGAGCTTAATAACTTCATACTGCTTGAGGGAAATCTGTTATGGCAATTCTCTTGCTACCAATGCAGCAGACAAGGGTCAATAACTTTTAAGATGCCTGTTTTTATGGGGAAATCTCATCCAACAATAACAGGGTTCACTAGGGCCTTCATCATGCCAACCTCATGTTTCACAACTCTACAATGTGTAGTAATCAGTAATGATGAGCCCAGTGTATGTGGGTTTGTGCAGGGTTCAGTGAATGTTACTAAAGTTTGTGTGTCAAATCTGGACCCTGTTAAAGTCAATGGTAGCCAAATGTTAAAAAAACTGTTCTGGCAATTTTCTGGGTTAACAGGCAAGGGATGTTAATCAAATGACAAAGGTGTCTGTACACTGGCCTGGGGGATATGTACCAAAGCAAAAAAAGTTTTTAAGTGGTTGTAAATAGTATTTTTTTAAACAATAAACATGGTATAAAACTTGCTCTGTGCAATGGTATTGCACAGAGCAGCCCTAAACCTCCTCTTCTGGAATCCCCATCGGTATTCTCAGCTCCTCCTCTTCTCTGTGTGCCACCATAGGAAGCCATTTCCTGCAAGCTCATTCCCAAGCCTGGCTGTGTGCATCCATAGACACACACAGCATGGCTTGGCTCCACTGGAGAATGCATTAGGTTAAAAAAATGTATTGCCTTTACAACCACTTTAAAGATTCTGTATGGCTGGGAGCATACATTTTGGTAATGCTTACAGTTAAACATTAAAAAATGCAAAACTCCATTAAATGGGATGTCTGGGGGGTGTCCTTACCTTGCATGCAAAGGGGGTGCATCTGTGCCATGTATCCAGCCTACTACAGTAACACTGACATTTACAACGAAAAAGTGTAAAAATCTAAATAATAAATGTGCAGCGCTTAAAGAGGTAGTACATTTCACTTTGTTATTTTTACCCACAGGTAAACCTATAAGGCTTACCTGTAGGTAAAATGAATATCTCCTAAATGTGCACCGTTTAGAAGATATTCATCCATTATGCAGCCAGTGCGCTCTGAAGGTCCAGCATACCTTGTCGGAATCTCAGAGCTTTGTGTCAGAACCAAGGGCTCCCACCTGCATGCATGAGAATTATATCATCGTGGCTCCGGCCAGTCACACAGCCAGAGCAGTGACTGGGCGCCACGGGGGGGGGGGTTAGTTTTAAGGTAAGTATTCCATAATGCACATTATACAGTTGCCTTACATTTCTTTACCAGCCACGGTTTACAACCACTTTAATACAGTGACAAAATAAATATATGCAACAAAAAAGTCAATACAATTATATGCAATTGTAAAAAAAGTCCATAAATGTGAAAAGTCCATGTAGCATATAATCTATAGGTGTAATATGAGCTCACCAAAGGTCAAGAAGTATCAAGAATGAAAATGATACCCACTAGATGACCCCAAAGAACATGAATAATGTCTGCACTATTGAACCTTTACCCAAACTATGAACTCACCAGAGATGAGACATATACTGGCCTCAGTGAATGCTTATTAGTCATCTCCTTTCCTGCTATAACAGTTGCTCAGTGTTATTACTGCATATATGACACTGAAATCCAATAGGCCCCAGAATTTAACCGTGCTGTCCAGTGCACTCATTTTCACATTTATAGACTTTTTTTTTTACAATTCCATATAATCCTATTTCAACAGCATTTGGATTTCTGTATTGAATTTATTGTTGCACAAATTTACTTTGTCACTGAATTAAACACTGCCCATTTATTATTTTGATTTTTATCACAAGGTTTTGTACAGTCACCTTGCATGCCAGCTGCTATATTGATTGATGCACTCACTATACTTACTGTTATTTTAAAGAAAAAAAGTGTGTTTAATTTGCCAGTAATCTGATGGCTTTAAGCTGCCTTGTTCTGTTTGTAAACAACTCAACCAGGGATTCCATAAAGTGGCTGTTAAACCACTTGTATAAAATGCTCCCATCCCCTCTGCATTATAACAATAACTTCCCCTGTGTCTGTGTTATATCATATATACAGTATCTCAAAAAAGCGAGTACACTCCTCACATTTTTGTAAATATTTTATGATATATTTTCATCTGACAACACTGAGGAAATGACACTTTGCTACAATGTAAAGTAGTGAGTGCACAGCTTGTATAACAGTGTAAATTTGCTGTCCCCTCAAAACAACACACAACCATTAATGTCTAAATCGTTGGCAACAAAAGTGAGTACTCCACTAAGTAAAATGTCCAAATTGGGCCCAAAGTGTCAATATTTTGTGTGGCCACCATTATTTTCCACCACTGCCTTAACCCTCTTGGGCACAGAGTTCACCAGAGCTTCTGGAGTCTTCTTCCACTCCTCCATGATGACATCACAGAGCTGGTGGATGTTAGAGATCTTGCGATCCTCCATCTTCCGTTTGAGGATGGCCCACAGATCAATAGGGTTTAGGTCTGGAGATGTGCTTGGCCATCTTTACCTTCAGCTTCTTTAGCAAGGCAGTGGTTATCTTGTAGGTGTGTTTGGGGTCGTCATCATGTTGAAATACCACCCTGTGATCCAGTCTCCTAAGGGAGGGGATCGTGTTCTGCTTCAGTATGTCACAGTACATGTTGGCATTCATGGTTTTCTCAATGAACAGCCCCAGACCAGGACACTCTCACCACGATGCCTGACTGTAGGCAAGACACATTTGTCTTTGTACTCTTCACCTGGTTGCCGCCACACATGCGTGACACCATTTGAACCAAATAAATGTATCTTGGTCTCATCAGACCACAGGACATGATTCCAGTAATCCATATCCTTAGTCTGCTTGTCTTGAGCAAACTGTTTGCAGGCTTTCTTGAGCATCATCTTTAGAAGGCTTCCTTCTGGGATGACAGCCATGCAGACCAATTTGATGCAGTCTGCAGCGTATGGTCTGAGCACTGACAGGCTGATCCCCCACACCTTCAACCTCTGCAGCAATACTGGCAGCACTCATACGTCTATTTCCCAAAGACAACCTCTGGATATGACAATGAGCATGTGCACTCAACTTCTTTGGTCGACCATGGCAAGGCCTGTTCTGAGTGGAACCTGTCCTGTTAAACCGCTGTATAATCTTGGCCACCATGCTGCAGCTCAGTTTCAGGGTCCTGGCAATCTTCTTATAGCCTAGGCCATCTTTATTTAGAGTAACAATTCTTTTTTCAGATCCTCAGAGTTCTTTGCCCTGAGGTGCCATGTTGAACTTCCAGTGACCAGTATGAGAGAGTGAGAGTGATAACACCAAATTTAACACACCTACTCCCCATTGACACCTGAGACCTTGTAACACTAATGAGTCACATGACACAGAGGAGGGAAAATGGCTAATTGGGCCCAATTTTGACATTTTTCACTTAGGGGTGTACTCACTTTTGTTGTTTTGTTGTTAATGGCTGTGTCTTGAGTTATTTTGAGGGGACAGCAAATTTACACTGTTAAACAAGCTGTACACTCACTACTTTACATTGTAGCAAAGTGTCATTTCTTCAGTGTTGTCACAGGAAATATATATTTAATTATATAATATATAATATAGGATATAATAAAATATTTACAAATATGTTTGGGGTGCACTCACTTTTGTGAGATACTGTATGCTTATCTGTACTGATAACACGCCATCTTCCTGAGATCAGTTGCCTCTTCTCTCCTCTCCTCTGCTTAGCTGGGAGAGGAGAGACAGAGCTGAGGAGTCACATGACCACAGGAAGACAGTGTGTTATCATTACAGATAAGCATATTTATGATATAACACAGACACAGGGGAAATTCTCGTTCTAATACAAAGGCGATAGGGGCTTTTCATGTTAAGTATGAGAGCAGCAGGAGCAGGTCTGACAGGAGCAGACACTCAGAGAGGGGAGAGGAGGGACGGAGAGAACACAGAAGACACAGAGCAGGGCTGCAGATGATGGAGGCATGTACCGACTCCGGTGTCAGTGCTCTGCAGCCATAATATTTTGGAGTCAGCATACAGGGGGGAGGCTGAACCAAGCATGATTAGACAGGTTTTACAGGTGATACAATGGGCCAAATGACAACACAAGTACTTTGCTGTATAACATGCTTTAAGGGAACAGGATCAGTTTTTTTTGGGATTAACAAACGCTTTAATCTATACCAGACTCTTATCCTGAATGAGGGTTTGTTACAGATGTTATAGGTGGACACCCACAAAAAAACATGCCACCCCCAAATTCACACTAGGCCCTTTGAGTCTCCAAAAAAATACCAGATCTTTCAGTTATTGCATGAATTTTAACCACTTCAGCCCCGGAAGGATTTCACACGTTAGGACCAGAGCACTTTTTGCGATTCGGCATTGTGTCGATTTAACTGACAATTGCACGGTCATGCAACGTTGTACCCAAATGAAATTTGCGACCTTTTTTCCCCACAAATAGAGCTTTCTTTTGGTGGTATTTGATCATCTCTGCGTCATTTCTGATCACCACTATAAACAAAAAAATAGCGACAATTGTGCAAAAAAAAAAACAATATTTCTTACTTTTTGCTAAAATACAAATCCAAAAAATATAAAAAAACTCTTTTTTTCCTTCGGTTTTGGCTGATTTATATTCTTCCTCATATTTTTGGTAAAAAAAATTGCAATCAGCGTTTATTGATTGGTTTGTGCAAAAGTCGCCGCATTTACGGATGATGAGAATTAATTTCTGGGGTTTTTATTTTTTTTAAGTTTTTAATAGTAATGGCGGCGATCTGCGATTTTTTACTGGGGCGGACATGTCGGACCATTTGACACTTTTTTGGGACCGTTGGCATTTATACAGCGATCAGCTCTATAAAAATGCACTGATTACTGTGTAAATGCCAATGGCAGTGAAGGGGTTAACCTACAGGGGGAGATCTAGGAGTTAACTGTGTTCCCTAGGCATGTTCTAACTGTGAGGGGGCTGGGCTGTCGGGGGCATAAGAGATCTAACTGATCCCAGTGACAAGGATCAGTAGATCTCTTATGTCCCCACTGTCAGAATGGGGAACCACCGTGTTTACATCGGCAGTTCCCCATTCTTTGGCTCTGGCGGCTCATCGCAGCTCACCGGCGGACATCGGGTCTGCCCGAGCCGCGGGCACACTCCTCCGGTGTGTGGCAGGCACAAGCTCGCACCGCCTGGGGCACACTTGCGCCCCCTAGCGGCCACTCCGCAAATCACCATTTATTTACGGCGATTTGCGGTACACGTCTACACTGCCGCAGTAAATATACTCTTCACGGTGTGGAAGTGGTTAAGGGGATACACCACACAAGAAATCAAGAAAGAAAATCATATGGTCTCCCAAAAGACCCTTATGTGAACATGCAGCCTGCAAGACCAGAAAATGGGGGATCAGCGTGTGCCCCTCTACTGAACCATGCCAGGCAACATGCCCTGAATATAAGGGGTATCTTGCCACAATGTACTTTATGGAACTTTGGCCTGATATTTATACTTTACATTTTTTTGTTATTGAGTATGCTACATAGTAGCGTATTCCAGATAAGCCCCCTCACCTGCAGACCCCCACATCCACTGGTCCAGGGTTGTGGAGAAGAGGCCCTTGTCCTTTGCCCCATGACAATGTAACCCTCATGTAGACAGCATGTGTCCTAAAAATGATTTTGGAGAGGGCGGTCGTTTGCTCTTTACCTCCCTTCTATAGCATGCCAGGCTGCATACTCAGATAGGGGTCTGGTATGGATGGGGGGACCTCATACTTTTTTTCTTGATTCTTGCATGGGTTCCCCCTATAAAAACCATAACATACCTGAAGGGTCTTATTAAAATTGGGGGACCTCACATTTTTTTTTTGCTTGGGGCCCCCCTTAAAATTTATACCAGATCTTAAGCATCTGGTATGGATTGGGGGAATCCAATGTTTGTTTTTCTTAATTTTAAAATCTATACTCCCTTGCATACATGGATGGGGATTCCCAACCATGTACGTGAATGGGCTGGTAACATCACTATTTGTTAAGGGCAGTGTCTTTAACAATGTCAGGATGCAAGCATCCAGCAAGGGTAATCAGGTCAATTGACTGCATCTTAAGAAATCAGGACCATATGAATAAGTAAAAAATGTGTTTATTTATGAAAATGACACACATCCAATACCAGCACCAGTGACAATAAACAAGCAAGGTGGAAAGTAGTTGAAATGAAGAAACCCCCTTAAATACCCTAACTAACTACTTACAAATAAGGGAACACACATAAGAATACAGGCAGAGTCAGGAGACAAGGGGAACAGAAAGCCAGTAGCAGCAGGAAGCAGGTCACAGGGGACAGGACTCCGGATCAGCATTAGGATACAAAGTACAGGAAAGCACAGGCTCAGGCAGGAACACAGCTTGCAGGACATACTGACTTAGTTTGAGACTGAGCTTAGTGAAGGGCAGGCTTATATACTCCTAGCAGACCACATCAGGTGTAGCCTGATTGTTTGTAAGTCCATCTGCTGGGAAACACTTGCTGGTGACCACCAGAACTACACCCTCTGGTGCTAAAAGCAACAGTGCAACCAGCAGGTGACCCAAGCAACAACAGGTCCTGACAAACAACCATTGACAATAGGAAGCTGTCATGTATAATAGCAGACATAACGCCACTAATATGCAATGAAAATGCATATGCTTGGATGCTTGAACACCTGAAATGCCAAGATTATTAAGCTCATCCCTGGTGATCAGCACTAACACCAGTCGTTAAGACTTGGCATCACCATGAATGCGTGTCACCAGGAGAATCCTGATCACAGGACTGACCTCCCCAACTATGTTATAATAAATACTAAAGTCACCTGCACCTGTGCCTGGCTGCATCTCTTCTCTATTCATTGCCTGCTCTCACAGGATACTCTGAGAGTAGCAAGAGCCACTGGCTCCCACTACTCTCAGTCAAATCCAGTGAGGAGGGAGTGGAGGCATGATCAAGCCACATTGTATTTCTATGGATGGAAACAGCCTGGCTCGGGAGCATGCCCACACATGTGCCATGGCTTGCTATGGGGGCACATGCAGGAAGGGAGGAACAGACAGAGTCAGAGGGTGTAATACAATTGCACAAAGCAGATAAAGTATACCCTTTTTTTATTTTAGGAAAAAAATAGCTTTACAACCACATTAATCACTGGATTAGATCCATTGCAATTTGTTCAAAAGGAAACTTAGTCACAGCCAATGGAACCAACATGCTACAGTAATGGGACATAGGGGCTGATATTTGATACTCTAGACAAGACTCACAATAGTCTTGTAAGTCACAATAGTCGCAATAGGATCAAAGACGGGAAGTCTGGCCTAGGAGGTCGGGAGGGTCCCAGGAGGAGACGGCTCCATGAGAGAGAGACAGGAGGTCTCGGGGAGTCTAAGGCTGCAGGTGGCAGTCTGAGTGTGCATTTCTGCAGAAGGTAGATGTGGCCCGCAACTGAGCAGCACGAAGCTGACACAAAATGTAAGCTACAGGAAGGAGCTTGACTAAAAAGGAAAAGTGAGTAAGCCAGGAGCATGAATGTTGGAACCCTGAGAGGGAAATTGCTTTTATTTTCTTTGAACTTTGTTTTCCTTTAAATAAAAGTGGACTGCCATGCCCTTAAAATGCAGTCTGGACTGACACGTGTTCCTAAAAATGCATGCACCACTTGTGCTGAATCACCCCAATATCTTACAGGGGTTACATGGTGATTTTTTCACTCAAGCACTGTTTTTTTTAGAATTTTATGAGCTTGCAGAGGTAGTCCACAGTGCATTTGTTCCTGTTTTTCATTCAACATTGCATCAAACCCAAAACAAAGGAGGTTTCCTCTCAGGTGTCTTTGTCAGAACAATTCAGAAAACAATTTAGACCAGGTGTCTTCAAACTTTTTAAGGAAAGGACCAGTTTACTGTCCTTCAGACTTTATGGGGGCTGGGCTGTATCCAGTGGAAGAAAAAAAAGCCTGATCATTGGTATTAGAGGGAGAAATAGTTGGTGTTATTGGGAGAAATAGTGCCACATTATTGGTGTCAGTGGAAGAAATTATGCCCCATTGTTGGTGTCAGTGAAAAGAATAGTGCCCCATTGTTGGTGTCAGTGGCAGGAATTATGCCCCATTGTTGGTGCCAGTGGCAGAAATAATGCCTCAAAGGCCAGTTAAAGGCAAGCAGGGCTGCAGTTTGGAGACCACAGATCTAGACAACAAAACATTCAACAAGTCTAGACATTTGAGTCACCTTAGAACTTCAAGCTATTCCAAGTCAGCCTGCATGCATTCTCTCTTTTTAACACACCATGCACACACTGCTAATCCAAGAGAAAACTTAAATTATGCCCCAAGACATGGGCAGTGCTTAACCTCCAGCATATTGCTAGTCAGAATTACTGCTACCACCCCTTTATTTGGTCTATGTGACATCTACGACTCCAGTATTTATTCACAGTATTTGTATAAATATATACAGTATATATATAATATTATGGAGCCTTATAATGCCTTACATGAATTTTCATGGCATCCCAGTCTTAGTCCGTAGGCTTCAATATTGAGTTGGCCCACCTTTTGCAGCTATGACAGCTTCAACTCTTCTAGGAAGGCTGTCTGCAAGGTTTAGGAGTGTGTCTATGGGAATGTTTGACCATTCTTCCAGAAGTGCATTTGTGAGGCCAGGCACTGATATAAACAAGAAGGCCTGGTTTGCAGCCTCTGGCCTAATTCATCACAAAGGTGTTCTGTTGGGTTGAGGTCAGGACTCTGTGCAGGACAGTCAAGTCCCCCCCCCCCCAAACTCACTCTTCCATGTCTTCTTGGATCTTGCTTTGTGCACTGGTGCACAGTCATGTTGGAATAGGAAGGGGTCATCCCTAAACTGTTCCCACAAAGTGTCCAAATAGTCCAAAATGTATTGGTATATTGACGCCTTAATATTTCCCTTCACTGGAACTAACTGGCCAAGTCCAACCCCTGAAAAACAACCCCACGCCATAATTCTGCCTCCACCAAATGATTTGGACCGGTGCACAAAGCAAGGTCCATAAAAACATGGATGAGCGCATTTGGGGGTAGAGGAACTTGACTGGACTACACAGAGTCCTGACCTCAACCTGATAGAACACCTTTGGGATGAATTAGAGCGGAGACTGCAAGCCAGGCCTTCTCATCCTCATCAGTGCCTGACCTCACAAATGCGCTTCTGGAAGAATGGACAAACATTCCTATAGACACACTCCTAAACCTTGTGGACAGCCTTCCCAGAGTTGAAGCTGTTATAGCTGCAAAGGGTGGTCCAACTCAATATTGAAGCCAATGGACTAAGATTGGGATACATTAAAGTTCATGTGCGTGTACAGGCAGGTGTCCCAATACTTTTGGTAATATAGTGTATATGTGTGTATATATATATATATATATATATATATATATATATATATATAATATTTTAACCATATGCCCAATTGCTGTCATTCCCAGAAACAGCAAAAAACCTTTGATATATTTTCTCTGTTCAAACTTTCCTATTTATTAACAGTTAGAATTTATAAACTGTTCACTTTTATAGCTACCTTTAATGTTAATTGTATTACATTTATCATCAAATTCTCATCTTATACCATTTTATGCAATTGCCCACCTGTTTCTTTCATTTTAGCTTTTCCATTTTGCTCCAACAGTTCTGCACGACTTAAGCTGATTTTGAAAATTAATATTCAGAGAAGATATAATCAAGATTGCCATTATTACATGCATTTGAATAATCATAATTGTATTTTATTGCACACTTTTGAATGTTTTACTATGTAGGGGAAAGTGTGTTTGCAATATGCCTAATATATATGGAGACAGAAAAACCATCTTATTAGCAGCACAATTTATGAATAGTTTAGAATGTTTTTTCACCTCTAGTTAATATTCCAAGCTTCAGTTCAGTTTGACCCTATATTGAAATCTGTATGCGTTTTGGACTGTAACCCCGTTTTTCAATAAGATGGTAAGAGTCATAACCCAATGCTAATTAATCTTTCTAATGAAAAGGGTTTTGGTTCTAACTACTTACATAGCTAAAGCTGCTTAGGTCTGGTACTGTTCGATGTGAAAGCTGCATGATGAGGATGTTTATTGATAATATTGATAATTTCTGAAATCATATATATGACATGCAATACATACATGGTGGGTAGCTTTACTTTGTTGCGTAGCAACTAAATACCTAAAAAATAAAAAAAATAGATGCATACACAAAGGTAGCACTAATCACAAATGATTTCTGGGTTGTTAAGCAACTGATGTATTTTTTTAAAGAAAACAAGCATGCTAATCTATACATAATAGCACTAATCCCTAAATCAAATCCAGAACAATATTGTGATTAAATGCATCTCCTAGAAATATAACAAAATAGGTCTTGTCATTAAAGCCCCAAGGCTCTGACTCTTCAAAATGCATATTGCTTTAGCTTGTAGGAATGGAATGGATCCCCCCTGTGCTTTTCTTTTTTAGTACTTTTTCTACACCACTGAACAGTAAAAGATTTCCAGTACCGTGAAAAGCCTTACTGAAGTGCCAGGTAAAAAGAAATATTCAGGTTTCACGCCACTTTTGCTCTTCTAACATTCAGTTTAAGGTCTGTGATGAATCTGTTGCCTCTATAAAAATGAATATGCATTTGCTGGCATGACATCTAAGCTATTAAAAAATAAATAAATAAAAGGCACATATGCACACTCACCCTTAGAGGCAGCTCCAAAAGTTTTCCAGCATACGTTTTTAGCTTTAAAAAACTGATAAGAAAAAAGTGCTTCTGGGGACTTTAAAAGCAAGAGAGCCAACAGAGACTGGGACTGTACAGCATGTGTGACAGCCGAGGATTTTTGGACAGTTCAGCATGGATCTATCTGAAAGGTACCCCTGGTAGCTTCCAGGCAGATGACAGCTGTGCTTGATACATTGTAGATTACATTAGTTCAGCTCCACAGTGACAAAGGTTTGGTTAATATTATCTCCTAAGGGCAATGTGGAGACATTGAGACTGCTCAGGGGTGTGCTAATAGCCTTGAAAAAAATATATTTTGGATATTACTGAAAGGAAACTTCCTTGACTCTCTCTGTAGTACATCCCAGATTGGGAGAAGACATGCCAGACAGGGAAGTTATTGCTACCAAATGAAATACCTATGAGCCTTTTAAGACAGTCTTATTCTATTAAAATCATATACAATTTACTATGATGTTAAAAAGTTTGTAAACAAAAAAATAAAATAAATGCTAATAATGGGGCTTATAAATATGCCAACCCTCTCATTGTAAAATGGGGGGGGGGGGCAGTGCAGCCAGAGTGTCAATATATGGGAATTTTCTGTAGGGAGGGGATAAGGCAAACTGACAAAATGCACAGGGATTACATTAGCATATGTAGGAATGTGCTTTATTTCTGATTGCTAGCTCTTTGAGAAATCAACCCCTTTGCTGTTTTTGCTCTTATTGGGGGGAGGGGGGCATTTTCTCTTTAATTTTATATTGTAGCTCATTTAAGGTTGGTAGTTATTTTAGCTGCTGCCCCATCCATAGGAAACTTTTATTTCTGCTTCAAAACTTCCCTTTATGAAAAAGTGTGATTTTATTTTATTTTATCCCAGGGGGGATATGTTGTGATTTTCATTTATCTTGAGTTTTTTGGGGACTTTTTGTTATGTTGATTATGTTGTGTTATGCTTTTTATACATTTTGGGTGCTCAAAGTACAGCATTCAGTTGTTACTGACCATGTTCACCTTTTGTGCACCTAAAATGATATCACTCACATTCACTGCACCCCTATCCCCATAGATAAAGTAAAAGTAAGGCATATAGCAGTTAGATCTATTATCCCCTGATTAAAATGGTCCAACTCCTGGCCAATTTTACAATGCTGTATCCCCTTCAGTGTTTTAACTCTTGTAGTAAAGTCCCAGCCTGTGCTTTTTGTCTCTATAAAATTGGACCTAGCATTGCTATTCAAAATGATCGTGCTGCTGGCAAATTTACACTGCTGTCTTTAGTTATTAATATGTAAAATTAGTACAGGGATTTTTTAGGTGCTATAAATAATATCCACAGGAAAACATTATACATAGAGACATGTATAATATCATACATTTTATTCCAAAATCACATAGTTAAAAAAACGGGAAGAAAACCCCGAATACTAAAAATATATTTGATGAATCTTTATATACATGTATAGCAACCCCATATACCTTGCCATACATACAACCATGTCAACATCTAGATAGCTTTTCAAGAAATAATACATAGGTCAGAAAGCGGCATAGGGAAGGCATAGTTCCCCAACGTGTTTCACGGGTTAAACTTCCTCAGAGGTTCAAGGGGTGCAGCTGAGGAAGAATTACAGTAAAATAAACATATATTGAGACATTAGGGTTGATTTACTAAAACTGGAGAGTGCAAAATCTGGTGCAGTTCTATACAAAAACAATTAGCTTCCAGGTTTTTTATTATTATTATTATTATTATTATATTATTATTATGGATTTATATAGCGTCAACAATTTTCACAGCACTTTACAAAATGAAGGCAGACAGTACAGTTACATTACAATTTGGTACAAGCGGAATCAGAGGGCCCTACTCGTTAGAGCTTACAATTAGAGTTGAGCGAACACCTGGAAGTTCGGGTTCTGCTGGTCCGTCCGAACTTCGGGACAAAGTCCGGGTCCGGGTCCGGACGGAACCCGAACGTCCACAAGCGAGTTGAGATTAACATTCGAGATTGCTCATCCCGGGAGACTAAGGCGAACATGGTTTAACATTACATTGACATGACAGACGGAAGTAAAACATTTCACGACACTTTTAACAACTGCGATATATTTAGGTATTATTATTATATTATTATTATTATTATTATTATTTTTTGGACCTTCGATTAACAAAAACATATCTTGACGTGGTCTAAAACGTGAGAGGTCAAAATCATTTAGTTGGGATTACAGAGTTATATACAAATAAAATGACATTAAGAAGGAGTCGACGTGGGGAACTTGGAGACTCCTTCAAATTGGGCACTTTGTGCAACCCCTTGATACGGAAGGGAT
>BLSH010344724.1:253337-290652 GCA_018402905.1 Glandirana rugosa
GCCCCTCATCCAATCACCCTGAGCGGAGGCTCAGGGCAGCCAATCAGCCTATGCATGGCCGCAGGAAGAAGCGCACATGCATAGGCGTGAATGGCCGACCAATAGGCTCACTTACTTGGCCTGTCATGTGACAGCCAAGGAGCCGAAAGAAAAAAAAAAAAAGAAAGTCAATGTACCGGCGCCACCTGTAGGGTTGACCACTGGCAACAAAAGTGCAACAAAAGTGAGTACAAAGTGAAAATGTCCAAATTGGGCCCAATTAGCCACCCCCCGGTGTCCTGTGACTCATTAGTGTTACAAGGTGTCAGGTGTGAATAGGGAGCAGATGTGTTAAATTTGCTGTTGTCGCTCTCACTCTCTCATACTGGTCACTGGAAGTTCAACATGGCACCTCATGGCAAAGAACTCTCTGAAGATCTGAAAAAAAGAATTGTTGCTCTACATAAATATAGCCTAGGCTATAAAATGATTGCCAAGACCCTAAAACTGAGCTGCAGCATGGTGGCCAAGACCATGCAGTGGTTTCACTGGACAGATTCCACTCAGAACAGGCTTCTCCATGGTCGACCAAAGAAGTTGAGTGCACGTGCTCAGCGTCATATCCAGAGGTTCTCTTTTGGAAATAGACATATGAGTGCTGCCAGCATTGCTGCAGAGGTTGAAGGGGTGGGGGGCAGCCTGTTAGTGCTCAGACCATATGCCACACACTGCATAAAATTGGTCTGCATGGCTGTCATCCCAGAGGGAAGCCTCTTCTAAAGATGATGCACAAGAAAGCCTGCAAACAGTTTGCTGAAGACAAGCAGACTAAGGACATGGATTACTGGAACCATGTCCCGTGGTTTGATGAGACCAAGATAAACTTATTTGGTTCAGAGGGTGTCAAGCATGTGTGGTGGCAACCGGGAGAGGAGTGCAAGACAAGTGTGTCTTGCCTACAGCCAAGCATGGTGGTGGGAGTATCATGGTCTGGGGCTGCATGGGTGCTGCCGGCAATGGGGAGCTACAGTTCATTGAGGAAACCATGAATGCCAACATGTACTGTGACATACTGAAGCAGAGCATGAGCTCCTCCCTTTGGAGACTGGGCTTCAGGGCAGTATTCTAGCATAACGACCCCCAAACACGCCTTGCTAAAGAAGCTGAAGGTAAAGGTGATAGATTGGCCAAGCAGTCTCCAGACCTAAACCTTATGAGCATCTGTGGGGCATTCTCAAACTTAAGGTGGAGGAGCGCAAGGTCTCTAACATCCACCAGCTTGGTGATATTGTCATGGAGGAGTGGAAGCCGACTCCAGTGGCAACCTGTGAAGCTCTGGTGAACTTCATGCCCAAGAGGGTTAAGGCAGTGCTGGAAAATAATGGTGGCCACTCAAAATATTGTCACTTTGGGCCCAATTTGGACATTTTCACTTAGAGGTGTACTCACTTTTGATGTCAGGGGTTTAGACATTAGTGGCTGTGTGTTGAGTTATTTTGAAGGGGGAAGCAAATTTACATGGTTATACAAGCTGTACACTCACTACTTTACATTGTAGCAAAGTGTAATTTCTTCAGTGTTGTCACATGAAAAGATATAATAAAATATATACAAAAATGTAAGGGGTGTACTCACTTTTGTGATATAATGTATACTGTATCATCATTAACGTTTTAGTGGTGGAAAAACCTTGAGGCTTTACAACCCCTTTAAAATTATTTTTCTATGTTTGTGAGTTACTAACAGATTTTACTTTCTATATGTCACATTACCCTTGATGGCACTGTCTAATAGCATGCTTTGTACTAGATAATCCCCAAACCACTGGGGGTGTTGTTTACAGAAAATATTTTTTTTTTTTATAATTAATCCTTTGTAGAGTCAGTGAGTATGGATTTCAGTAGACCCCTTTAGATAAAGTAATAAAATCCAAATCTTTATTTTTGGATTAAAACTTTTCCTCTACACTTCCTGTCAGTGTCGCATGTCACCCAGGTGGTCTGACCTGTCAGCTGTGTTCCCCAGATGGCCACACCATCCATTGTGGCTAGCAGGAACATCATACAGGTAGCTACCTCAGGCTTCTCAGCCCAGTCTTCCTGGATCACCTACTACCTGTCGTGGATGATGGTTACATCCCAACACATATCAGTGCCCTCCGGTCCCCAGCTTTCAGGATTCCTTTTCCCCTTCTGGACCAGGTCTTCATCATCTTAGAAGAACAATGGGGTAGCCCCTAAGAGTCGCATATCTAGGTGTCTTGGAGTGGTGAGTAGAGTGGCAACCTCAGCCTGGACTCCAACCAGGCCACGCCCCCAATGCGTGGCCTGGTTGGAGTCCAGCATGGTTTCTAGCGCCCCATGCTTCACAATATGGTCAAGTGATCCATGTTAACCCCTCAACGCCCAGGAGGAATCAGAATGGTATTGTTGGCTGTTTTACTAACTTTTTAATCTCTACACATTTTGCCCTTTGTTACAATAAACTATAGACATTCTTATGGCATTATTGACTTCCGTATTCTTACATCTGGCTATCCAATCCATTGAGTGCTGTTCCCCAGGTTATATTTTCTGATGTTTAGCACCCCAATACCCCTTTACTTTGAAACCAGGTGGGGTTTTTCTCTCTGCACAGTCCATATGACACATGTTTCTGGAATGAGCCCTCAAAAGTACCAGGTGCTGGAGCAACCACCTGCTGAAAAATAGAGCATAAACGATACAATGAAAATATTCCAAGGTTTTTCAATTGCTTCCAAGCGGTTTTTATTGAAGAAAGAACACATCACAAAGAGTGTAGTGCAATGTTTTGGAGCCGTGCAGGATCCGTTTGTCACATGCCTGATGAAGGGGTCCTGTGCAAATCCAAAACATTGCACTACACTGTTTGTGATGTGATCTCTCTTCAATAAAAACTGTTTGAACACAATTTGAGAGCCTTGATGTGCTGGTAAATATTTACATTCTTCTCCCTGCAGCTACTGTCAACCATTCTGCCCACATAGTCACATCATTCATTCACATGAACCTGTGACTGAATGAACAACAAGGCTTGTAATTCTTAATGAATTGTGAGCATGCTGGTCAGTGCCCTCATTGTTCATTGACTCTTATTGCAGCTCAGTAACTGTCTGACTGTATAGAAGTATGTGCAGAGAGCTGTGCTGAATGCCTGCAGAAGCCTGCCATTCCATGCACTTTGGTTGAAATGCTTTGCATGATCCAGTGTAAAAAAATAGTAAATGCACATTTTTTTTACCTGCAATATATCATGTGCATTTTTTTTTTACTCAAGGTAAACTTAGCCTTATATATACAGTATAAAGTATCTCCCAAAAGTGAGTACACCCCTCACATTTTAGTAAATATCTTATTATATCTTTCCTTGTGACAAAACTGAAGAAATTACACTTTGCTGCAATGTAAAATAGTAAGTGCACAGCTTGTATAACAGTGTAAATTCGCTGTCCACTCAAAAAAACTCAACACACAGCCATTAATGTCTAAACCGCTGGCAACAAAAGTGAGTACACCCCTAAGTGAAAATGTTGAAATTGGGCCCAATTAGCCATTTTTCCTCCACGGTGTCATGTGACTCGTTAGTGTTACATGGTCTCTAAGGTGGGAATGGGGAGCAAGTGTGTTAAATTTGGTGTTATCCCTCTTGCTCTCTCATACTGGTCACTGGAAGTTCAACATGGCACCTCATGGCAAAGAATTCTCTGAGCATCTGAAAAAAAAGAATTATTGCTCTACATAAAGATTGCCTAGGCTATAAAAAGATTGTCAAGACCCTGAAACTGAGATGCAGCATGGTGGGCAAGACCATACAGCGGTTTAACAGGACAGATTCCACTCAGAACAAGCCTCGCTATGGTCAACCAAAGGCATTAAGTGCACATGCTCAGCGTCATGGGGGGGGGGGGGGGTCAGCCTGTCAGTGCTCAGACAATATGCCACACACTGCATCAAATTGGTCTGCATGGCTGTCATCCCAGAAGGAAGCCTCTTCTAAAGATGATGCACAAGAAAGCCCGCAAACAGTTTGCTGAAGACAAGCAGACTAAGGACATGGATTACTGGAACCATGTCCTGTGGTCTGATGAGTCCAAGATAAACTTATTTGGTTCAGATAGTGTCAAGCATGTGTGGTGGCAACCAGGTAAGGAGTACAAAGACAAGTTTGTCTTGACTACGGTCAAACATGGTGGTGGGAGTGTCATGGTCTGGGGCTGCTGCTGGCACTGGAGAGCTACAGTTCATTGAGAGAACCACAAATGCCAACATGTCCTGTGACATACTGAAGCAGAGAATGATCCCCTCCCTTCGGAGACTGGGCCACAGGGCAGTATTCCAACAAAATAACAATCCCAAACTCACCTCCAATATGACCACTGCCTTGCTAAAGAAGCTGAGGGTAAAGGTGATGGACTGGCCAAGTATGTCTCCAAACCTAAACCCTATTGAGCATCTGTGGGGCATCCTGAAACAGAAGGTGGAGGAGTGCAAGGTCTCTAACATCCACCAGCTCTGTGATGTCATCATGGAGGAGTAGAAGAGGACCCCAGTGGCAACCTGTGAAGCTCTGGAAAACTCCATGCCCAAGAGGGTTAAAGGCAGTCCTGGAAAATAATGGTGGCCACACAAAATATTGACACTTTGGGCCCAATTTGGACATTTTCATTTAGGGGTGTATTCACTTTTGTTGCCAGTGGTTTAGACATTAATGGCTGTGTGTTGAGTTATTTTGAGGGGACCGCAAATTTACACTGTTATACAAGCTGTACACCCACTACTTTACATTGTAGCAAAGTGTAATTTCTTCAGTGTTGTCACATGGAAAGATATAATATAATATTTACAAAAATGTGAGGGTGTACTCACTTTTGTGAGATACTGTATACACACACATACACATTAGAAAAAAGTAAACAATTATCAAAAATTTGACTCGAAGAAGCCTGAACATTTAATTCTCATAATTCATGAACATTAAGTAAAAATGGCTCCAAACTGAATGTCTTCTTTAAATTATATGCATAGAGATATATTTAGATTTTTAACACATTTGTTTGAGCAGCAATCACAACATTTTGTGGATTTTTTAACAGATGGTAATCCTTAAGTAGCTGTTATTTTCTACTTTAAAAGTATAAAGAATCTGATTGCGAACAACATAAAAAGCAGTGTTTCAAATTCTGATGAAGAAGAAATAGCTTTTGGAAAAGTACACCTCCATGCTCTACCAGTTGTGCCTGAAGCACACTGCTCTGTTTTCATTTAATTTACTTAGGGCAGTCTGACATAGGAAAACTCCAACAGCTTGGTTAAAAATAAACGTATAAGCACTAAAAAAACACACCCTCAATATAACTTAAAGTAACCCTTTACATCCAGGACATAAATCTGCAATCTGCAGTGCTCTACTATGCAAACGTTTACTAATTTTAATGGCTGGACTAGCCCTTCAAACGTTCTGCTACTTGCCATTAGTCTTTTAATGTGATAGGCCACCTTAGTGAGGAACAGGAAGTTTGCGTGCATGGACGGAGGTCCTGTTACAGCTACAAAAGCTACAGTTGTATGCTCTACTGAATCTATCACACAATATGTAACCTCCTAACAGATAGCATTTACGTGGAGAAGTTTGTGATAAACCCAAAATCACGACTAGGTTCAGACCCTAAATTAGATGGTCGGTCCCTCTTGGTTAGTAGGGTGTTCCTGTCAATATTCCTCACTGATTGTGCTATACTTTGCAGATGGGTCCTCTCATATCCCTTCTCAACAAATCTCCTAATTAGTGTCTCAGCCTGTATATCGAAATCTACAAAATTGATGCAATTTCTCCTAATACGGAGTAGTTGACGCTTGGGAACTCCTTCTAACCAGGGCTTATGATGACAGCTATCTCTGGAAATGAAGGAGTTCCTATCCATGGGTTTAAAATAAGTGGACGTTGACATCCTACTTCCCTCTATCTTGATGGTTAAATCTAAGAAATGAACCATAGTTTGGCTGATCAACTTAATGCCCCTTTCATTTTGGTTTAGGGACCATATGAAATCTAACAGGGATGTTTGATTGCCTTTCCACGGGAGGAGGACGTCATCAATATAATGGACCCAAAAAGCCAACTCAGGCCTCCTTTGGGAATCAATGACATCCTCCTCCCAATTAGCCATAAATAAGTTGGCTGTATATGTTTGGCAACCAGTAAAAGTCTTCTTTAGCTGATTGTACTGTGAACTAATGCATTCTTAAAAATCTTTAAAAATTACAACAATAATTCTAACATCAGGTTTCAGTCCATTTCCAACAGAACTGCTGTGTGTTTACATTAGAAGCCTGTCGGACTGACAAGTTTCTGTTGTAAAATAATGTAATAGGAAAAGAGCTAAGATTTTTAATGCTTCTGTTGTGAAAGTTGACAATTAATTTCCCCACAATTCTCTGAAGAAATAGCCAGACAGATTTGGGTAGGAAGTTCCCTAGGAAGAGATAGACTCTAAAGAAGTCTGAAGAATTTGAGCATGGGAGTCGATGATTAGGGAGTAGGGGAACAGGAGGTCTTGTAAAGTGCAGATAGAACGATTTTGGTTATATTTTGAGTTAAAACTGGTGATGCACTGTAGTATGGGGCAGAGTTATAGGTTGACTTGCATGTTTTTGTTAGTATTTTGAATTTTATTTGTTTGGAACCAGTGTAGGGATTGGCATTAGACATGTGCATGCTGAAAAAAACGGTTTTGTTTTGTTTAGTTTAGATTTGTTAATCTAGTTATTTAGTTTAGTTAAATTTGGTTGATTCATTCAATTCATATTTGGGATTCGTATTTGGGATTCATATTCGGAATTCGTTTTATATCTTTTTCAAATTTTCTTCAAATTTACAGATTTTTGTTCGATTCAAAATGTTCAAGTTGATACATTTTGAATCAGTCGAATCGAAAACTTTAGACTTTTTTTCTCAATTCAAATGCGGCAAAGTGAACAAACAAAATAAAAATCCTCATCAAATGATTACAATGACTCTTTGGCTTAACAAAAAGCACATTATTTTGAAATGGTACTCTAATAACAAACACAGTCTTTGATTTCAGAAATTTCGGATTCAACTAGAATTCAATGTAAAATTTGATTCAAATTTCAATTCGAATTTCAGAAATTTGGATGAATTTCATTTCGTTATTTGGAGCATTTGATAAACTTTGTTTACACTGTAATTCAGATATTCAGATATATCCGAATCTCTGAATAATGTAAAATTTGTCTGAATATTTATTTGGAACAAAAAACAAACTGCACATGTCTAATTGGCAGAGAGGGACACTGAATGGTTGGTGAGGTGGATGAGTATGGGGGAAGCAATAAGGAGGAAGTTTCAATGGTCGAGGTTTGAGATAACAAGGGAGTGAGTTAGCAGCTTTGTGGTATCATTTTCAAAGAAGGAGAAAAAATGGAAATATTACAAGGGGTAAGGTGGCAAGATTTAGATAGTGAGGTGGTGGTTTAGACAGTTGTTTGCTTAAGGATTCTAGAAATGTGGGAGTAAACAAAAGCAAGGGAAAAGGTCTTAAACTGTTGGGACTCTTGGTGTCTAGTAAGGGCTTTTTAAGTATGGGGGTGACCATTGCATGTTTTAGAGTGTGAGGAAGATGCTAGTAGAGAAGGAGAGACTGAAGATGTAAGTTATAATAGAGCAAAAGGGTGCCCGAAGTAGCTGTGAAAGGTCCAGAGGGCATCCGGCTAGGTAGGCATCATAAAAAAGGTTTTGCAGTGTCTCTTGTGGTAATGGGAGCATACAAATATAGTATTGAATGGTAATGTGGTGATAGATGTGGTATGTTAGTTGTGGGAAATATCTGGATAGTGGACATATTATCACAAATTGCATCAATTTTGTTTTTAAAATGATTGTGTTAGGTCAAAAAGAGGAGATTAGCTTGAATAGCTGAGGTAGCTGATGTGTTAACATTAAAAGGGATTGTAAAGTCACTATGATAGTAAGTATTTCAGAGTATAGAAAATAGGGTAGCCAGGCAGAGAAGTCATTAAGAAAGTGTGACACTGGTCCAAGAGGCTGATAAAAAAGATGACTATAGTGAGTTTCAAAGCAGAAAAAGATATAGAGGGAAGTGTAGGAAGAACCTGAAAAGTGTTGTGTGGAAATAGAAGAATATTAACACCACCCCCTTTTCATCCACTGGATCAGGGTGAGTCCAGTGGAGGTCACCATGGGATGGGGCAGCTGGAAAGGCAGAGTCAACCCTGAAGCCAGGTTTTATTATCAGCAAGTAAGTTGAATAAGTTGGCGATAAAAAAGTTATTTTAAATTTGCATGACCCTGCTCTAGACGTTAGTTCAAATGGTGGATGGCACTGCACTTACCTCTAGAGTTGAGCGAACCTGAACTGTAAAGTTCGGGTTCGTACCGAACTTTGGGGTGTCCAGGACCCGGACCCGAACCCGGACTTTTCAAAAAAAGTTTGTGTTCGGGTTCAGGGTTCTGGTATTTTATTCCACGTGTTGAATAGCTGCCAAGGGCAGCCAATCAACAAGTGTTTCACTGGTTTGCCCTTAGAAGCCATCACAGCCATGTCTACTAATGGCATGGCCAGTGCATCATGTGACCCAGCCTCTATATGGGGCTGGAGTCAACGTGCTGCATGTCATATGCTCTCAGGCTAGTTTAGGGAGAGGATGCTGCTGGCTCTGTAAGGGACTTATTGCAGATATTATATAACATCTCACCCTGCATTACTGAACGATCTGATTGTGGACTAGGTAGAGATTACTAGTACTGCTGCTTTGAGGGACAGATTGCAGACCTCATCCTACTGCACAGAATGATCTGACTGGACTAGGTAGAGTCTACTGCTTAGAGGGACAGATTATTGTTCTAAAATCATCTCCAAGTTCTATAGGGAAAGGTTCCAGCTCTTGCTTTAAGGGACAGATTATTGTTTATTGCACAAAATTAAAAAGTGCATCTACATTGCTGGTTTAAAAAAAAAAATATTCTAAAAACTACATTTGCGGCCAGCGGCGCATTTCTTGCACAAAAATAAAAAAAAATGTCTACATTGCTGGTTAAAAAAAAAAAAATATTCCAAAAACTACATTTGCGGCCAACGATGCATTTCTTGCACAAGAATAAAAAAAGTCTACATTGCTGGTTTAAAAAAAAAAAAATATTCTAAAAACTACATTTGCGGCCAGTGGTGCATTTCTTGCACAAAAATAAAAAAACAGTGTTGGCTACCTCCTCCTCCTCCACCGCCACTTCCACTGCCTCCTCAACCTCCAACTCCACATCCACCTTAATTTTTTATTTCTTTATGTGATTTTAGCTTAAAAATTATTTTAAGCTATTTCCCTATCCCCATTTATTTGTAGGGCACTTGTCTGACTCTTACCCCCATTTTCCTTCCTTTTGCAGACCTCTAGGACTTGCCAGGACTTTGTTACAGCCATTTTTGTGCCTAAAAGTTCGGGTCTCCATTGATTTCAATGGGGTTTGGGGTCCGGGATAAAGTTCGGGTCAAGTTCGGTTCCGAACCCAGACTTTTTCCCGAAGTTCGGCCGAACCTGCCGAACCCGAACTTCCAGGTGTTCGATCAACTCTACTTACCTCCTATCTAGACGGATAATAATCCTTGTAAATACCAACACTTGATGCTCAAAAAATATCAGTAAAAAGGCGCTCGATATAAAGTGTGTGTGTGTTCTAATATAGGGGTGTGAGAAACCTCAAGCTATGGGCTATAATAATCTAGCCTTATACAATTATATAGTGGATACTCTGATATATATACATATATTCATGAAAATTCATGCATAAATAAGCTATACCCCATTTTCTAAATATACCAAAAAGCATCCAGTGTTGAACTATACACAGTATTGGCAATATTAAAAAAGATTCAAAAGATTTTTTTTTTTATCTCAAAACAACTATAAACAATGCAGATAGTCCATATGCAAGTATTACTAAATATATTCCATTGAAAAATATTAATAAAAAACAATAAAAGATGTTGCTAGTAGAGATCATAATAGCCTTTAAGTGCACAGTGCAAAAGAATGGTGGTTTTTGCCTTGATTAATCAGTGGTGAGTATCCGCTCCACACCCCAGATGCACTGAACTCTTACCAAAATGATGCGGCTGACAAAGCAGCCAAAATGTGGTTTAGATCAATTAATTTTGGAATATACTCCACTCCTCTTCTTTCCTTCTCGGCTCCTCACAATAAGTGGATGTGATTTTGGGTCATGGTGCATGCAATGATAATGTCCATAAACAATTATTTGCGCAACACATTTATTAAAATAATATGTCAAACAAGTGAGGTAAAATACTACTCACATTTACTGAGTGTCTGAGAGACACCAACACAAGCAAGCAGCCCAACTGGTATGTGGGCTCTTGTTTCAATGCATTTTGCAGTGTTCGCGTCTTCAGGAAAACAATCTATGCTCTAGACATAACCAGCTAGGCACACCAGACATGCTTGCTGTTAACCCCATGGTAAGGGGGGGGGGGGCAGCTAGTGTTAAACCACCTACTACATTAATATCAGCTCACATAGCTTTCAACGTTAAAGGGGCACTTTGAGAGAGTTCCTCCAAAAAGTGGTACCTCTCCAAAAGCACTGGCGTCTAATGCGCCAGCTCCCTACCACCTCAGATACACAGGAGAGGATAGCAGCAAGGTATTAGGTGGCTTTTGTGCCACCAATCTGCCTCCTTTTGGGACCCTAATTTGTTTACCAATCAAGTGGGCACGTGTAAGTAAATGAAAAAACCCAGACAATGCTGTATTGAATATTGATAAGAAAAGCTATCCTCAAGGTTCCAGCAGCATTCCTTGGAGTGTCTCCACCTCTGGTAAAGAAGTTTGTGTGTGATCCCAGCATAGGTGATCGGTGCAGAGGTAACACTGGGGAGGTGTCCGCAATCCAAAAGCAATTGAGTCGGCACTCCGGAAATTCTTCCAATTACTTTATTGAATGTAGACCATGCACATACAGTAATACAGGAGATGCGTTTTGGCAGTTACGCCTTGTTCACCGCTTAGTATACAAAAAGAACACACACATTTAAATATACATACAAGTAGAAAAAACTGATCATGTGATCTGCTCCAATCCAATTAATTACTTGTGGTCATTGAACACAGCTGGGAGGTACCACTGCTGGTGGAAATCTCCCTGTGGAGCAGAAAAAGAGAAAGGAGAAAAAAATATAAAGAAAAAGAAAAAAGAAGAAAAATTACATTTAAAGTCATAATGTTTAGTATAATTAAAAAGAAAAAAATATGGGGGTGTGGCCTGAATGGGAGCATGGTGGATGCTTCTCCACGGAGCTCCGGCCAATCTATAATTCATTCAGCACCATCCACCACAGCGCAGGATGGGTGAGCCTTCACAACACTCGGGGGGATAATATAACACCCCAGCTACATCACCACTGAGGAATTGTGGTGATAGGTGCCCCCAGCAGCCCACGATTTGAGCCGCCAGTGCCAGCCACAAGGCCCTCACACCAAGCACAGGTCACCCTTTTCCTGGCATCCATCGGCCCATCTGTGAGGGTTATGCACCCCCAAACAAAGGGACAACTGCCATCCATCCCCCTAAAGCCCTTCATGGGACTGCTGTCCCATTTCGGGGAAGATTGCCACACTCTGCCCGGCCTCGTCCACTAATTGAGGCCCCAGCTTCAATTGCGGCCTAGTCGGAGGTCCGCGACGGCCGCCATCTGGTGGCGAAAAACAAAATTACAACTAAAGACACACACCATACAAAGGGGAATATCAAACAACAGCAGCCCCTGAACATAGGTCACAGGACAATTTTAGAGGTGATTGAAAGGCAGAGAAGGATCAACCAAATGCGGAGCGGGATGGCTGCCTAGGCCCGTAGTTCAGGCCCCTCATCTGGAGCAAAGTGACCCCAAGCAACACAGAGACCCATACAGACCCTCACACGAACACACAAGAAGCAGCTGGTACACAAAAGATGGAGGGGCATGTCTAATAGACGGTACGCACCACCTGTTCCCCGCCGCCTGACCGACTACTACAGCCCAGCCACCATGAATGCAGCTCAAGCTGGCGATGCCACAGGGAACAATCAGATCATATCCCCTGACCGCCCAGATACCAGAGCACACCCCTCAACGCCCTCACAAAGCAGCGGTGCACCGAACAGCCCCGAAGATAGCAGAGGGGAAAGGATGGACACTTTACCTGCTCCGGAGTCCTCTATCGCCACACACCCCTCAGACAGGGGCAAGAGGACAGCATCTTCCCCAGCTCTCTCACCAAGCAAAGGGCCGCAGCTCAAGAAACAACTTTGGGCCAAACCTGACACGGCCCCTCCTAACACAGAGCACACCACAGCCCTAGCGGAGATACCAGCCACAGATAACCCTGTGTCAGAAGCCTCATTGAAAGCTATGCTTCTAATTCTACAAAGAGATCTCCACAGAGAGTTGCATGTCTCAATGTCCCAGATCCATGACAGGGTCGATTACCTGGAAGATAGAACAGCAGAGTTGGAAGAACACATGCAAAACCATGTTAAGGCTCACAACAAACTTCTTGACGCCCATGACCACCACACCTCAGAGATTCACAGAATAAATATGAAACTGTCAGATTTAGAAGATCACTCGAGATGCCAAAACATAAAAATTAGAGGAGTACCCAAAACAGTCAAACCTAACGAGATCACTGCATACCTTCAGAAGCTCTTCTCCACCCTAGCACCACAACTACATGCCCGCGATTTCCTGATTGACCGAGCACACAGGATTGCAAAGCCGTCTCACTTGCCCCCTGACGTATCAAGGGATTTACTAGCAAAGATGCATTATTATCAAGTGAAAGAGCAAATTATGTACGCCGCAAAAAACATCAGACCTTTCCCTGCTCCATACGGCAAAATCCTGCTTTTCAATGACCTGTCCAAAGCCACCATGGAGATGCGCAAAGCATTTGCTCCTGTCACATCTATACTCCAAGAACGAAAGATTGCCTATAAGTGGGGTTTCCTGACCAAATTACTGGTCACTTACCAACAACACACCGTCCCTATCCTGACCCCGAAGGACGGATACAAGAAGCGGACTAACTGGAGATTTCTGCCGTTCTCCCCCATCAGAGCATGCAAGGAACAGCGCCAACCAGCCGACTCCACAGAACCACCATTCTGACAAGGACTGACCCAATACATTCACGCAAATGTGGGTCTCACAAGCACGGCGACTCCAGTATGGGGCTGACATCCTTCAAACACCCACCACCCCAGGTTATCGCGTGCCACGCACACTGATTGTTATTGTTTTTGTTCTAACTTTTCTCTTTTTTTAAGAGTGTTCAGTACCTATTGCTTTGCTATTACTTACACTGTTAGTTAATACGTTGCACCGAATCTAATCAAAAAGATAGACACCACAACCTAAATAGATCGAGACCTGAGAAATCTCATTACCCTAACTTCTTAGCACACTGTTGATTTGAGTCCATATGGGACTGTGTACTTTTCATAGCGTGGGGCCTGATCTCGTTCCTGTCATCTGAATACGCTAGCCAGGCATGCCCATACAAATCACTTCCTTTAATGCCAAGAGGCTTAACACGCCCTTCGAAAGAAATATGATGTGGAAAGAGGCCATACACCAGCGAGCTGATGTGATTTGTATACAAGAGACACATTTTCCAAGAGACAATCCACCCAAATGTTCTCATAAGAAATTCCCCCACTGCTTTGTAGCTAATGCCCCAAAGAAAAACAGAGGTGTTATGATAGCGGTCAGGGATACTGTCTCATTTACGTTACATCATTGTGAAGCAGACGTTGAGGGCAGATTCCTCATTCTAGCAGCAACTATTGAAAACCAATGCCTCACCCTAGTTAACATATACACCCCCAATACAGCCCAAGGAAAATTTTACCAAAAACTAATATTAAAACGGACTCCCTTCAGAACCAACCCCCTGATAATTTGCAGGGATTTCAATGACATCATTGACACTTCACTCGACACATCCAATTCATCTAAACAATGCCCGTCTGCCCTGGCCTCCCTTCTTCAAAAAGAAGACCTGTATGACCCTTTGAGGTGTCTGCATGACACGGAACGAGACTATACCTTTTATTCCCACCCTCATGACTCATACTCTTGGATCGACCTGTTTCTCACAGACAAATATCTTCTCCAATCCATAACCAATGCAAGCATAGGTGCGATCACCCCAGTCTCGATTACTATATTTGAAAATAAACAAGCTCCTAGCCATACGGTCTGGAAACAAAACCCATCCCTCCTCACAGCTTCAATGAGTATTGACAGGATTCGATCCGAGATTGAGTCATATCTTCAACAAAACTCCCATTCAGTTTCTGATCCTTCCATTGTTTGGAATGCACATAAGGCCGTTCTGAGAGGTTTGTTCATCAAATTCGGCGCCCAACAAAAGAAAATGCATATGGCCATGACCGAGAGGCTGTTAACCAAAATAAGAGATCTGGACACAAGACACAAAAACCCCTGTCCCCAGAACTCCTCACAGAATTAAAAAATGCTAGACTACAACTTAGTGAACATCTCCACCACAAATTTGACTATTACGTCAAACGCCTCAAACTCCAGTTTTACTCAGCGGCGAACAAGTCAGGAGCTGTTATGGCAAAACAACTAAAAAAACAAGCAGCAAGCAAGAAGATACATTTCCTAACTAACTCCCACGGCAAGAAACTGATCAATCCCTTAGACATAGCCAATTAATTTGGTTCCTACTACACTAAACTGTATAACCTCAAAAACTCGAAGGAAGCCAGTCAACCCAAAGAGGATGAAATTGATGCATTCCTAGCATCGGTTCATCTTCCCTCTATCTCCCCGACACAACTAGCCGAATTATCGAAACCGTTCTCCACGTCAGAAATACTAAACGCCATCAAACAACTGCCCCTTCACAAAGCCCCGGGACCCGACGGGTTCCCGAACGAATACTACAAACAATTTGCACAACTTATCACCCCACATCTATGTGAAACCTTTAACCATTATGCTTCTATGGGTTAAATTCCCAGAGAAGCCCTAGAAGCCCTAATAGTCACTCTCCCAAAACAAGGCAAAGAGCCAGACAATCCAGTTAATTACCGCCCCATTTCTCTCCTCAACACGGACACTAAATTATATGCCAAGATCCTAGCCCAACGCCTCTCCAAGGTTATTACCCACCTGATACATCCTGATCAGGTGGGGTTCACACCCTACAGACAGGCAAGTGAATGCACGAGACCCCTAATCGACCTGATTCAGTGGGTGGAGCACACCCGAACGCCTTCTCTGTTCCTTTCTCTGGACGCAGAGAAGGTGTTCGACAGAGTGCACTGGACATACATGCAGAAAGTACTCCAAAAGTTTGGACTATTGGGAAGCTTCCTATCAGCAATTATGAACTTGTACTCTTCCCCTAGTGCCAGAATTTGGACTTCAGGGATCAAATCTGACCCACTGGAAATCACCAATGGCACAAGACAGGGATGCCCATTGTCTCCCCTGATCTTTGCCATGGTGATGGAACCCCATGCACAAGCTATAAGAGCCTCACCAGCAATCACTGGCATTAACGTCGGTAACGTAGAACACAAAATAGGCCTATACGCCGACGATGTCATCATCACCCTCACCAATCCGCAAACATCCCTCTCTAATGTACAAAACCTTTTAGACCAATTTAGTGCTGTATCTCTGTACAAGGTTAATCATAACAAATCCACTATGCTCAATCTAGGTATTGATCCAAAGATTAAACACTGCATATCTGAAAGCTCTCCCTTCCAATGGTCCACCAAGGCTTCACTCCCTTACCTAGGCATTCACTTAACATTCCCAAGTCGGCTCATGTTAACTACTTATCTCAACAACCTACAGGAGAAACTTCTGCACATCTCCAAAGAATTGAGCTTAGTCCCATCCACCTGGACTGGTAGAATAGCCCAATCAAAAATGCATATGCTCCCCCATATTTTGTACATGTTTCGCACAATCCCTGTACCTCTATTGCCCACTCAGTTACACCAATTGCAAAAATTGATTGATGACTTCATTTGGCAGAATAAGAGGCCTAGGATCAAAAAAGAAGCTTTACTTTCCCCAGGTACATAGGGGTGGTATGGGAGCTCCAAATGTTCAAGCATACCACAGAGCAGTAATTCTTGATCAACTAAAATTATGGTGGACGCCTAACTCAAGCAAAACCTGGATCCAAATTGAAAATATTGCCGTCTCAACAGACTTAAAAATTTTACTCTCAATCATCAATCTCAACCTTAAACCGCAACACTGTGTATGGTCTGCTTGTACTCAAAGGAAAGCAGGGATCCCTAGAAAGATACTCTCTAAATTAAACCTCAAAGCGATAGGATTACTCTCGCCAGACCTATCCTTTGAAGCATGGCGTACAGCTGGACTGAATACACTTGACCAATTATACTCCTCCTCAGGCTTATTCTCATTCTCGCAACTTCAGCAGACTTATGACATTCATAAATCAACATTTTTCCTATATCTCAGAATCTGCTCATTCCTCACCAGCAACAAAATATCGGAGGATGAAACAACGTTACTTGACATACTAAAATACTATGAAACACCAAAACCTGCTGTCAGGGGCATATCAATGGCATACAATACCCTTTACGTCACCTCGGACTGTAACACCCGATACCTCCACAATTTTTGGTGTAAGTTCACGGACAGTTCGCCCCCAACCAAGATATGGAATGAAGCCCTCATGCTCCCTCGTCGAGCATCCTGGTGCATCAACCATTGAGAATCCCTGTTAAAACTATTTCACAAATGGTACTATACTCCATCAAGATTGGCTAACATATTTCCGTCAATGTCACCATTGTGTTGGAGAGGCTGTGGTGAATCAGGAACCCTATATCACATATGGTGGGAATGTTGCGACATCAAATCCTACTGGCAAGAAGTCGCCTCCATGCTATCCTCTCTCTGTGAAAGACCGACCTCAATGTCCCCTCTGGACTTCCTTATAGGTCTGTCAATCCCTACCTGGCCCGGTCATGTGCAGGTTCTTGCCACACACGTCGTGATTGCTGTGCGATTAGCAATCGCCAAAAAATGGAAATCAGACCAACCTCCTACCTCCTTCAGTCTCATCAACTTATTAAACTTGCACTATCAGATGGATCATTCGCTAGAGCCACCCTCACAACCTCAAAATTTATCAAATCTTGGGAACCCTGGATTAAGGACCAAAGAAGCACCCCTTTATAACACATTCCAGATGTGGCTTCCAGTCCTCCCCCACTACATACAGCCTCAGTCTTCACCCCTCAGAAGCCCAGCAAGACCTACAAGACAATAGTGGGGACTACTTATCTTGAGTCAGATCTGAAAGCATATGAACCCAGCACTGAATCACCAAACAAGCTTCATCTTGAACTGCTATATCATTAATCAAAAACCCTCCCCTAACACACCTAGGAACTGCATGATTGATGCATATAAGGAGGGCTGCCGGGCCACTCCTTGGCCCTTCGGGTACAGTGTGAACCCATGTTGGGGTGCCAGGGCTGAGGGGTGGGCTGGCCGTTCAAGACAAACCTTACAATCAGGTGTGGTCTGCTGGTGCCTTACTGTGTGCACAACCAATAGCTACTGCCATGTATTATGTTACCATTTGAAGATGTTATATGTTATAATTTACAGCACACCTATACAGCCTTTTTCTTCTCAACTACGTTACTTATCTCTGTAATGTGCAGAAAACTTAATAAAAAATAATGAAACAAAAAAAGAAAAAAATATATGTATCGATCTCTTTTGATCAGTACAGATAAACTGGAAAGTCATTAAAAATGAAGGATGTCACAGTATCTTATTGTGATACACAGTATCTTATTTAAAAATACCTATTATTGGTTTCAAGCAATCCCATTTTAATTATTTCAGACTTATATACGGTTTATCACCACTTTAAATTAGATGTTATAATCAAAATACCCTATGTCCATTAATTTCAGAGAACCCTGTGCCCCCTAATTTCAGAGACAGGAGACCAATCCAAAATTGTGGGTGTATTACCACCCCCTTGTCTGGGCTAAAATGACCCATACAGAACGGGGGGGGGACCATAATGTCCATCGCAAAATTATTTTTTATTTCTTATTTTATTCTGTTATGTCCTATTCTACTTCCTTTTATTTTAGAAAAAGATCTACATCACATCTTAGATTCATCCCGTGTGGGGCTCTAGTGTCCAAATTCACTATCCACCACACCTCCCTTTCTAATAGCTTGTGATGTAAATCACCTCCTCTGGGCAATTTATGTATTCTTTCTAGGGCATAAAAAATAAAAGAAGACATGTTGGCCGAATGTACATACTTGAATTACTTCGAGACATTTGATAGGCCCTTATCTGAAGATTCCCCATGGTAATGTTCTCCAATTCTAGTCCTCATGTTTCTTGTAGTACATCCTACATATTGCACATGGCACACTGTGCATTCTATCGCATATACTACGTTTCTAGTGCTACAATTCATGTATTGCCTAATTTTATGGTTTTTATTTGTGTAACAAGAACGGACCACACCTGCCTTCTTATCATGCTTATGACAAAAACAACATGTGTTCACCCCACATGCATAGGAACCCGTTGTATGCAAACATGTTTGTTTCCGTGTATCTGTAAGGAACAGACTTTGTGACAACATATCCCCTAATGTAGTAGCACGCCAGATGGAGAATCTGCATCCACCTCCCATAGTCTCTAAAATATCTTTATCCATGGATAGAACAGGTAGATGTCTCCTGATAATATTGGTAATTTTTATGAATTCACATGAATAGGAATTAACAAAAGTTAGGAAGTTGTTATCTGAATACCTCTTTTTTTCTCCTTTTGTGGGTTTGACTCAAGAGGGCATCCCTGTCTCTAGCCATAGCAACAGCTTTCCCCCTGTTGATGTCTTTCTCTTTGTATTGGCACTCCTGCAATCTTTGAGATATAACATTACACTCCCTAAGGAACCCTGATTCTGTTGAACAGTTCCTCTTTGCTCTTATGAATTCACCAGTAGGAACTGAACGTACAGTATGAGGTGGATGGCATCTACTAGCCAGAAGGAGTGTATTTCCAGCACACTCCTTGCGGAATGTGTCTGTATGAATACATCCCCCCAAGGCAATTCCCCTCAGTGTGATATCCAAAAAGTTAATTTCTTCATGGTGAGAATCAAAAGTGAACTCCAAATTTAGCTCATTATTGTTTACATACTCCATGAAATTGGGGATGTCCTCCAAACTCCCCTTCCATATGAGGAGCTGGTCATCAATATACCGACCGTACCATCTTATGCTGTTCCTGAAAGGGTTGGATATGGTAAAAAGATATTTTTCTTCCCACCAGCCCATGTTGAGGTTTGCCAATGGGGGCGAAAACTTTGTGGGTGGAGCCCAGCACAGCCACACTGTTTTTAAAAGGGGAGGGGTCTACCTGGAATTTCTGTTACATAATTACTCTTAGTACATATTTACCATTTCAATGCAGTGTATTTTATTTTAAAATGTATACACTTCTGCAAAGAGTATTTTTATCTTAGAGTTGAAGAACAAGATGCAAATAAAAATCTGATCTTCTGAGAGCTAGGTGTAAGGAAGATGATAGGATTTGGAATTTACATTTAGCAATTCTGGTTCACATCCTATCATGTGCTAATGTGGCATGCAGCTCCGGGCCAAAGTTGCCAACCTTTCCTTTGCTGTTGAAGAAAACATACAACTTTAAGAAAGTCTAGTCATTCAGGTTTTCTTCTGTTAGGCCTGCTTCATCATGGTAGTAATTTATCAGAATCTGGTATCCTCTGATAAGTGCTACACTGTGATGCTGTTTTTTATGTGCAATAAACAGAGTCAGCTTTAAATCCATACTCTGTGCTTGTTTTCTTGAGACTGATGATGAAAACAACTTGTGTTAGTGGTATGTGTCCATCTGTGATCATATTGCACTGACATAAAAGTGTAGACAATACAATTCCCATTTTACATGCTCATTAGAAAACACACTAGCAAGATTATGTTTGGTTGTTGAGAAGCAGAAATACAGAAAGAAATCTAAACAATTCTCCTATGTGTACATGTGGGGAAAAAAATAACAAGAATAAACAGAATATTAGTAGAAACGTATTTCTTATTAATATTAAGGACATTTGAATTTCTGCAGCTCTGTTCATCTGTATGGTCAAATGTAACCATATGTATCACTGATCTCAATCAAAGGTAAATCAAGTACAGGTAGCAGAAGAGTTGTAATTATAGTCAATACACTACCGGGGACCAGTTCTGTGGATATACCGTATGTTGCCAAGGAAGAAGAAGTAGGGAGCAGGGATATAACTTTAAAAAGCATAAGTTCATCTTCACAGAAAAAATAATAAATGCAAATATTTTTGGCAAAAAAGTGTGCATTTACTATATTTTGCTGCAGGAGTCTGAAAAGCATTTCAACAACTCTATCCCATGGGTGCAGTATGGGCTCCTACAGTCCTTCAGCCCGAACCTCTGTAAGGGCTTTCTGTTTCAAAGCTTAAGGTCATGTCAGTGGACTATGAGATTGCTCATTAGCACCCCTGCAGCCCTTTGAAACTACAAGTCCGTCTGCCATGGTTGCCAGTTTTTTCATGCACAGAAATCTCTGTTTTTAAAAAGTGACAGCAGGTGTAGGGAGAAGAACCCTCACCCGCTGTCACAGGGATGGGGGGATCCCTAAATATGACCATGTTCCAAAGGTGAACTTAGCCTTAAATCTTTAATTTTACAGCCAGCTAACGGTGGTTCACCAGTGTCTTTTGAACATCACATATCTTTTTAGGGGTAAATGATCTTTGGGCACTAAGAGTAGTAGTAGTAGTAATAATAATAAATACATATAGTAACAGTGATATAAATACTACTAATAATAATAATTTTATTTTTATAACATGGCACAATTACTATAAGCTTCCATATACAAACACCTTTAAACTGTGTTTTTGCATAACTTTTGAAGATTTTTTTACCAGCCTTAGAAAGAATGTGTTAGGCATATAGGATTAATTTCACAGTTCTGGTGGGGCTGTGTCAGAAACTGTATGGACAATCTACTAAATAGGATGGAGGAATACTAAGTACTGCTTAGACACCCAATGGGCTTTAGAACAGCCAAACAGATGATGCTTGCTGCACAGAGAAGACTCCTGTGCATTCTATGGCTGGGGTTGTGTTAATAGCGAGTGAGGCCAAAGCATGCTAAAGGTGGGAAGGGCTTAACCGAGTTAGGATGACTAAAACCTGAACCTACTCTGCCCTGAGTCAAGAGTGCATAACCCAGAGGGTCAAGAATGCATACTTCGTGGAGTGCATGGCTCAGCAATAACCAAAGCACAGAATGCCTCCCAAGCCAAAAAATTACCCACTTCTTCTCAATAGAACCCCTACCCCTATGACAAATCCCTCTACATCACCAATTTCCTCTTTCCTCCCTGTATTGGACTTATCAGATCTTGGTATTTCATTCTATTTGCTGGTGAGATCCCCATTTTCCAACACCAACGCAGCCAGCTTTTTTTTTTTATAAGTCACTAATGCTGACATTTTTAGAATACATTGGGCAAAAAATGGATAATCTTGACAAAAAAAGGCAATTTGGACAATAGGGAATCAAAAGGGGGATATTGGAGTGTCATCACCGGATGTTCATGCACAGCTGGCAAATGATTATGAAACCACTCCCATTAGACCCACTCAACACAGAAGCTCAGAGAAACACAGAGCAACTTCTTCAGAATAACAAAATGTAGGAATCTGCAACAAAGTTTGTTTTAGTCCTTGCAATGTACATATATCACCCAGGGGAGAATGTTCTTTTCTCAACAAAAGTGGAGTTACGCTTTAAGTAATGATTCAAAATATGGACTGCAGTAAGAAAAACAGTGAGTGCTGGGATCACTAGTAAGTAACGAAGAGTGCAAGGATTGGAAGTAAGTAAAACAAAGTGCAAGGTTCAGTAATATGTACTGTAACACAGATTTCAGAGGTCAAAAGTAAGTAATGCAGAGTAGAGGGTTTAGGAATAAGTAATGCAGATAGCAGATATCAGCAATAACAGAGTGCAATGATCCATAGTAGGTTAGTCAGAGTGCACAAATCAACAATAATGAATGCATTTTAAATGTGAGTACCCTGGCTTATTTGTGAATAAGACCCATTTCACACTGAAGGTGTTTTACAGGTGTTTTTGCACTAAAAATAGTGCATGTAAATCACCTCTAAACTGCCTCCTAATCCTCCTCAGTGTGAAAGCCAGAGTGGCTTCACACTGGGGCTGTGTGCTTGCTGGATGTTAGGAAAAGTCCTGCAAGCAGCATTTTTGGGCCAGTGTGGGAGCAATGTATACACCACTCCCACACCGCCCCTGCCCATTGAAATGAATGGGCAGCATTTCCAAAGTGGCTGTACACTGCTCCGGAAGTGCCAAGCACCGGCACTTTTAACCCCTTTTTAACCCCTTCTTAGGGGTTAAAAGTGCCCTGCTGCCGCCCGAATAGCGGAAGCGACACTATAACAGTGGTAAAGCACCGCTAAACTAGCATTTTTTTACCGCTGATGCTCAGGTGGCCTCAGTGTGAAAGGGCTCTAAATTTTATATTGGTTTGACATACTGCACCATGAGGAGTTGTCTGCTCTTACTTTGATGCATGTTATCTGCGGAGTTTACATTTGGGATGTATGCCCAGGATCGCTTTGCAAGTTACAGCTGATGTGATAAGTTACACCTGTGGATATACATACTATACTTGTTTGACCACCTATAGTTTAGTGGTCCACATCATGGGGTAAGAGGCTTGGTGTGCTGATGTACGGTGGAGGACTTTTTCATCATTCACTTTTTGTCTGATCATACACTTTGGATGATCCTTAAAAGAAGCATGGGCTGTTTGCTGTAATATCTGTGGATATCTTTATGGACTTTACTTACCTTCAAAGCGCTGCATTTACCATCTAATTAATGCAAGGTTTTGCAGTCAGAAGTAAGTAACGCAGAGAGTATTATTATTATTATTATTGTTATCATACAGGATTTATATAGCGCCAACAATTTACACAGCGCTTTACAACTTGAGGGTAGACAGTACAAATACAATACATTTAAATACAGTAGGAATCAGAGGACCCTGCTCGTTAGAGCTTACAATCTAAGAGGGAAGGTCAAGAGATACAAGAGGTAATAACTGTGGGGGATGTGCTAATAGAGAAGATACAGAGAAGATGTACAGTTGTTAGGTGGGAGCCAGATAAGCTTCTCTGAAGGGTTTTCAGGGATCGTCTGAAGGTGGACAAACTAGGAGAAAGTCGGACAGATTGGGGTAGAGCATTCCAGAGGATGGGAGAGGCTCTGGAGAAGTTCTGGAGGCAAGCATGGGATGAGGTGACAAGGGAGCTAGAGAGCAGGAGGTCTTGAGAGGATCAAAGAGATCAATTTGGTTGGTATTTTGAGACCAGGTTAGTAATGTAGCTGGGGGCCAAGTTGTGAATTGCTTTATAAGTTATTGTTAGGATGAATTTAATACGTTGGTTGAGTGGCAGCCAATGTAGAGATTGACATAGGGGTGTAGCATATGCCAAGCGTTTTTTAAGGTGGATGAGCCTGGCGACAGCGTTCATAATGGACTGAAGTGGGGATAGACTATTTAGAGGTAAGCCAGTGAGGAGGGAGTTGCAGTAGTCGAGGCATGAAATGAGTACAGAATAGGGTCCGTTGGTTTTAGAAGTTATTAGCTCATTAGTGAGTTTAAGGAGAGCAGTTTCTGTAGAGTGCTGAGGGCGAAATCTAGACTGAAGGGGATCAAGAAGTTTGTTCATGGTCAGATGGTCACTCAGTCGGTTGTAGACCAGTCTTTCGAGGAGTTTGAAGGTGAAGGGGAGTAAGGATATGGGGCGTAGTTTGGGAAAATGCCAGAGGAGAGGGAGAGGTTGCAAATGTGAGTTAGAGAATGTAGAATTGAGTCGGAGGGTTTGCGTAGCATTTGCGAGGGAGCAGGATCCAGGGGGCAGGTGGTTAGATGGGTGTTCAATAAAAGTTTAGCATCCTCGCTAATACTGACAGGGTCAGAATGTGGAAAGTAGTGATTGTATCTGTGGACATGGGGTGTTGAGTGGGGGTGGTTTGTGCGCATTGGAGATTTCCTCATGAATGTTATCAATCTTAGTTTTAAAGTGATTGGCAATCTCCTGGGCAGTGAGAGAATTAGAGGGTGGAGGCAGTGGAGGACAGAGTAGACTGTTAAAGGTCGAGAAGAGTTGACGGGGACTGGATGATAATGTGTTAATGAGTGTGATAAAGTAGGTCTGTTTGGCAGTTTGGAGGCAGTAATAGTATTTTAGGAGGGCAGATTTTTAATGTTTGAAGTCTTCTTGGAGCTTAGTCTTATGCCACAGACGCTCAAGAGCGCGGCTATGTTTTCTAAGACTTCTGGTGTTGTCCATTTGCCAGGGTTGTAGGGGCCGGGGCCTCATTCTGCGTGTAGTAAGGGGGGCGAGCTTGTCTAGGGAGGATGACAGTGAGTTGTTGTAGACGAGTGTGGCTAGGTTGGGGCAGGACAAGTGTGAGATTTTATCATAGAGGTGGTCCTTAGCCAGGGGATGGCTGGGCCAGGGGGCAGGGTGGCAATTGCCCCCCAGGCCACCCCAGCTTACATTCGAAATGGCTGGCGGCCATTGCCCGCTGACAATATTTTATTTTTATGGAGGGAGTAGGGTCCAGGGGCACGGCTGCCAACTAACTGCAAGCAGGGGGAGGTGCCCAGGGCCGGCCCTACCATGGATGATGTCTATTATAGGAGCCGGTCCAGGAGGCGGGGCTTCGTATGACAGCATCCTCGCCTGGTAAGCAGGAGATCCCCGCTCTTTGTAATCCAGTGGCTCTCTTCTCTCTGCATTGCAGGCTGCATTGGATGGGCACTGGTGAGGCTGTATTGATGGGCACTGATCAGGTTGCGCCGATGGGCACTGGCAAGGCTGCATTGATGGGCACTGATGAGGCTTAGCTGATGTGTACTGGTGAGGCTGCATTGATAAGCACTGGTGAGGCTAAGCTGATGGGCACTGAGGCTGCATTGATGGGCACTGGTGAGGTTGCAGGGCACTGGTGAGGCTGCATTGATGGGCACTGATAAGGCTGCATTAATGGGCATTGGTGAGGCTGTATTGATGCATTATTTTTGTTAAACCTCCTTTGTTGCTATTATCATTAAATTATGTTACCACATTGTATCACATTTGTCTAGCTTCATAACATTAATGTCCATTATAAAACCAGGTGGGCATGGATGGTGAGCTGATTCAGTGGTTCAATGGACCACTTGACTGGACTTGCCCCCCAGGCCTAAGGCTGCCAGCCCTCCCCTGTCCTTAGCAGAGTAGAGAAGAGAGGGGTTGAGATGCTGGGTAGTTATCAAGTAGGAAAAACAGAACAGGAGTCAGCAGTAAGTAACGCCGAGTGCAGGGGTCAGTAGTAAATAATGCAGAGAATGAAAATGAGGCACTACAGGTAATAGTTACTAGCCATTTACCTCTGTTACTGATCACTTGCAAAAAAAAGGTAACATTAGTAAACCCTTTCTATTATTGGCCAAATCACCCGGTGGAACTATTTTAGCAGCATAGATAACTGCACAGATCGGAAGCCAATTCAGACCCCCTCCCTTCCCGCCTACTCCTACACAAAGCAAGGGCAGCCAATGTAAAATGAATAAATAAATAAATCAGCCTGAATGTTTCCAGTTAGATTGCCTTGCAGGTCATGAGACAGGGACATCATTTGAGAAACTAGAAAGAATGTGGGGAAACTTTGTTCCAGAAAATAGCACCCCAAAACTGGGTACTATGCCTAAAAACCTGGGATGTCTGGTCACCTTACTTAATAATATAGTAGTGGATCTGTGTTATACCATGTGTGTTTAGCTACATAGCTACATATACTTACAGTGGCTATAGTTTTGCTGCTAATGTTAACTTATTTATTGTATGTATTATATTGGGTAAAATATAGATACATTAATCCAATACTGTTTTTTAAAACACCCATAGTGCTTTATGGTTCTTTTATTTGCTCCAGTTAGGTCTCTTAAATACACCATTGAAAATGTTTCATTATATCTGTTTGCCAAGTGTAACTACTTGTTGATTTTGCTGGAAACCTTGTGAACTGATAACTTCTATTGTTCTCTGCCTGTGCACAAGCAGAGTTTAGGGAAATGAGGAGGTGGGGGAATAAAGAGAGAGCTGTGTTCTAAGTAATCTATCAGAAATTAAATAGGCATGGCTGACACCACATTCAGAGCTTTAAGGCCCGTACACATGGTACAATAATTGGCCAACAATGGTCATCACACAGCCTGTTGTCTGATAATCTGACCGTTAGTATGCATGATCCAACTGCCAATTTCCAATTATTGTCCAACAGAAGTTGGCTGACAAGACTAGAAAAATTTTGTTGGCCAACAAGGCGTTGGCCAATTGTTGGCTCATGTGTACAGAAGTTGGAAGTGCAAACACGCATGCTCGGAATCCAGGAAGTGTTCGGTTGTGTAAACCTGTATTCGTAATTCACAAATGCCATTCACCTGAACTTCCTCTTTATACGCTTTTAACACGTCACTATGTTTGGCTTTGTTGAATGATTACTTGACTACCATCAGTTTGCTACACAAAACCGCCAAAAGCCAAATTTGGACAAAAGTTGGACTACGGTTGTCCAACAATCGGCGTCTGTGTACAAGGCTAAAGAATGTGTTGTCATGTCAAACAGCAAAGTAGGGACACACTATGTCTGGCAAATCAACAGTTATTTTTCTGTATTTTCACCATCTTTAAGGACATAAGATGTGTTTTTTTTTCATTATTATTTTGCCTTGATAAAACAAGATTAAGTCTGGAAAATCATGTGTTATTGTAAATGATGGCAAGTCATACACAGTCCTCACTGACCCATCCTTCCACTTAACCACTCGCCACCCCGCTCCTGCAGATACACTGCGGCGGGGCAACACGTGCAGGCTCAGTCATGTATATATACATGATTGAGCCTGCTCTACGTTAGGAGAGTTTCCAGTAACCAAGTATCATGTGAGCACTAAAATTAGTCATAGCGATCACATGATAGAAATGTAAACAATCTGTCATGATTGTCTTTCCATTCATGAACAGCTTGCTTACTGTTGTGATCTGTGATTGACCCAAAGCAATCACATGGTACCTGACTACCTGGACCATGTGATTAGCTTAGCCAGTCAAAGGTCACAGTCACAGCCTGCTGTTCATGAATAGTTAACCCAGTTTTGACAGCTAAAACTATTGCTTATACAGTGACCATTAGGGATGGGCCGAACACTCCCCCGGTTCGGTTCGCACCAGAACATGCGAACAGGCAAAAAATGTGTGCGAACATTCGAACACTGTTAAAGTCTATAGGACCTGAACATGAAAAATCAAAAGTGCTAATTTTAAAGGTTTATATACAAGTTATTGCCCTAAAAAGTGTATGGGGACCAGGGTCCTGCCCTAGGGGACATGTATTAATGCAAAAAAAAAGTTTTTTAAATCAATTGTTTTTTCAGGAGCAGTGATTTTAATAATGCTTAAAGTGAAACAATAAAAATGAAATATTCCTTTAACCACTTGCCAACCGCCGACTGCAGTCTGACGGCGACAGAGTGGCTCGTTATCTCAAACCGCCGTCATATGACGGCGGCTGCGATAACTAGTGCTGTGAGCGCACGTGCCGTGTCCAGGGGGGGCCAGGGAGCGGGTAGGGTGGACTCAATCGCCGCCGGCTACCCGCGATCCCCCCCCCCGCAGTGACAGAACGGAGGTCGTGTATGTAAACACAAATCTCCGTTCTCATAGAGGGGGAAGGGAGGTGATCACAGGCTTCCTCTATATGGAAGCCGTGATCATCCCCTTTCCCGAACCAGGGGAGCCCACACACAGTTAGAACATGCCCAGGGAACACAGTTAACCCTTAGAGCGCCCCCTGCAGGTTAACCCCTTCACTGCCAATGGCATTTACACAGTATTCAGTGCATTTTCATAGCACTGATCGCTGTATAAATGCCAATGGTCCCAAAAAAAGTGTCAAAATGGTCCGACATGTCCGCTGCAATATCGCAGTACCGCTAAAAACCGCAGATTGCCACCATTACTAGTAAAAAAATAAAAAAATAAAAACCCCAGAAATTAATTCTCATCGTCCGTAAACGTGGCAACTTTTGCGCAAACCAATCAGTAAACGCCCTTTTGCGATTTTTTTACCACAAATATGAGGAATAATATAAATCGGTCAAAATCGATGGAAAAAATGTTTTTTTTTATATTTTTTTTTTTGGATTTGTATTTTAGCAAAAAGTAAGAAATTGTTTTTTTTTTTTGCACAATTGTCACTCTTCTTTTGTTTATAGCGACCATCAGAAATGATGCAGAGGGGATCAAATACCACCAAAAGAAAGCTCTATTTGTGGGGAAAAAAAGGACGCAAATTTTGTTTGGGTGCAATGTTGCATGACCGCGCAATTGTCAGTTAAAGTGATGCAGTGTCAAATCGCAAAAAGTGCTCTGGTCCTAAAGTGTGAAATCCTTCCGGGGCTGAAGTGGTTAAATATCGTGCCTGGGGGGGTTCCTCCACCCCAAAGCACCTTGTTCCCATGTTGATGGGGATAAGAGCCTCTTCCCCACAACCCTGGGCTTTGGTTGTGGGGGCCTGCGGGTGTGGGGCTTATCGGAATCTGGAAGCCCACTTTAATAAGGGGGCCCCCAGATCCTGTCCCCCTATGTGAATTATAATTGGATACATCGTATCCCTACTACTTCACCAAAAGTTTCAAAAAAAGAAAAAAAACACAGGAGACAATTAGGGACAAGTCCTTTATTAAAAAATAAAAAATAAAAATAACCGTCCCCGTTGTAATCCACTACATACATACATCACTGGGTGGCCCCGTCCTGCCATATGAATAAACTGTCATAACAAACAGGGGGGCAGATGGCGGGAGCCCTCCCATGGAGGAAGAGCTGTATACGCCGTCTGCGCGCAATGCATTATGGGCGCTCTTTGGCAGAGAAGTCACTGCAAGCGCCCCATAATGTTCTAAATTCGACGAATGGATGACTGCCCGGGCCAATCCCTAGTGACCATCATTGTACATGCACTAACAGTGTAAAAAAAACTGTATAATGTGTCAAACTTATACTGTCACCAGTCAGTAACCACACAAGTTATATGGTGATGCGGTGACAGTATGTAAGAAAAAAATTGCAAATAAACTTTTTTTTTGATAATTTTCCAAAAAGTTTTAACAAAAAAATTACAACTTTAAAAAACTTGCCATGCATGTTACTAAATGTCTCAGACCTTTTACTTTCCAAAAAGGGGTAATTTGGGGTATTTCCACTGTCCTGGCATTTTGGGGCCTCAAGAAATGAGATTAGTACATTGGGATTGATCAGTTTTGAATTATGTGCCATAGTTTGTAGACGCTATAACTTTTGCAGAAACCAATTAAAACAATGTTATAAATTTTATTTCATACATTGTTGCCTGACCGCATAATTGCCAGTCAAAGTAGTGCAGTGCTGAATAGCAAAACATTCTCTGGTCATGAAGGGGATAAAATATTCCGGAGCTCAAGTGGTTTAAGGTACATGTACATAGTCATTTTTTGCTAAAAATATAATTACTGGTTCCTCTGCACTGTAATGTTAACAATTAGTGAATAATCAAAACACATATGGAACAAAGGAGTGTAGCATGTTGTATTGATTCATTGCTATTGATAACACAGTGCTCTAAATTTGTGTGATTGGTTACTACTACTTGCAACTGCATATGCACTGACTTCTAGTGATAAATCACAGATACTTGCAGGCAGGTTTAGTGGTAAAGTCACACTAAATCACCCATGTGTGCTGAGATTTAGAGTAAGCATCCAGCTTCAGTGTAAGGGTGCTAAGCTATGGAGATTGTGAATATAGTACACGGCAGTTATAGGTCAGATAGTGCTATCCAGTGTTTATGCAGAAACAAAACACACAAATATTGATAATATGCAAAAGTTGTCACGTTGGCATGCAGAGCACAGTGGTAGTACCACTGTTTGATGCTAAGTTCAGAGGCATGTTTACATGTGTTCTTTGTGGATGTCGAGTAACCTATAATGTAACCTCCAAAGCTAAAGGGGACATGCAGGAAAGGGACCCTGCCTTCTGTACAAGATGTTAGCCTGTGAAGGATGTTGCTATCGTGCATGTTTATATGCAAGTGTAATGGCATTTCTGCACCAGGTAACAGCAATACCTTTACACAGTGCCACATCAAGTCATGTCCTTCTAATCCTGTGATTTACAGAATATGCAGTTTGACATTAATATATGCAAAATTTAACTTTAACAATATATTTTGATGTTGAGGTGTTATTATGTTTTCTCTTTTAGGAGTTATCAGGACAGCATTACCTAATATGGATAGGGAAGCAAGAGAGCACTATTCTGTTGTTATTCAAGCCAAAGATATGGCGGGTCAAGTTGGCGGACTATCTGGGTCAACTACCATCAATGTTACACTCATCGATGTCAATGATAATCCACCAAGATTTCCTCAAAGTATGAAGGTCCTTTTTCTTTGTTCTACTTAATTATTTTACCGTCATATTGTATAAGTTAAAAGGAAATGTTTAGTGGTTCTTTTATGTAGATTAATATATGAAAATAGCACACACATAAGAAAGTATATTGCTCTATTTTTAAGGTTAGCTGTTAGTATCTGTAATTCATTAAGTTTTTCAACATGTCCTCAAAAGTTAAATGAACCTGATTATATATTTTAGTTTTTGTGATACTTGGTTAGTTAAACCAATGTCTCTATTTTTATGAAACTCTAGTTTTATGTTCTGTATCCTCCCCTGATTCATTGCAAAACAAAGAAAGGATGTCTTACTTCTGCAGATTCGTTCTTTTAATGTAAAATAAATAGGGACTCCAACAGAGTCTGTATTCTATTGCATATACATTCATTACTTGTAAAATAAATCAAGACTCTAATTGAGTCTTCATTAAATATTGCAAATGTATTTTCATTAGCATTTCATCATCTACTTTGGAAGGATTTATCATTTAGTTAAGTGTCTTCAAATATAGCTGTATTGTTCACAACAGTCTATGCTGAAAAAGAGGTGGGAGCCTTTTGGCAAGGAACTGGTACCTGGAAACCTCAGAATTGTCACTCGGATTTTTTCCCAGGAAAAGCAAAATGTCTGGCAGTAAAGGGTGGACATGCATAGCATCAAGGATACTATAAACTTTACCAGGCACCAGTACTTTATTTTAAAAAATTAAAAAGCTTGATCTAAAACATTAGACTTTCCCTCTGAAGTAACACTTATGCTTTCCATTTGTATTTAATTTTTGCCCTGGAGCTATGTTCTCCTATTTTTGAAAAGTCTACATATTCAGGTGTCCTGGACTACAGAAAATTAAAATATATCAAAGCTAAGACCTGGCAAAGCAAATGTTGCATAGATGATGCACATAGCTTTCTGGGGAGAAAAATGTTATTTTATTTAGCATATTTCCACCCATCCCTCAAAAGTAATTTTTAGCAATGTCTCTACATTTTAGCAATGTTGTATCCTTTTTGCCATACCAATATACTAGTTTGTCTTTCTTCCAGTAGCTGTCTGCCAGTGCTTGATGTCTAAATCTGATGAGTTTACTCTTCTTTGTCTTCACTTCAGTGAAACTTTGTTGAGGTGATCACAGCAAAGAAGTAGGTGGATCTCTGTATGCATACCAAATATATATCACAAACAGACAAAAGATTTCCCAGCACAGTTACCAGCCAGCCTGCAAAACAACCAAATTGGCCCTATCTAACCTTTTACATTAAAAACATAGGATTTTGTTTGCACAAATTTGCAAATATATACGCAAGCCACAGTGCCCACACCAAGGGACCTCTGTATATACTGCAGTCCTGACTCTAAATTTCCAGAGCTTCCATAGTAGGAGCCCATATAAGAATAGATAGATTAAGGGCAGTTATGTCTGGACAGAGCCCACCCCTCCTTAAAGGTATAGGGACATGACGCCCGACAAGAGCGCAAGAGCATGAAGGCATCCAGTGTGTCCCTGCATCCAATTCATCCAACGGTGATGATTTTTAGCAATGCCTCTACATTTTAGCAATTCTGTATCCTTTTTGCCATACTAGTGATCTAGTTGGTCTTTCAGTAGCTGGCTGCCAGTGCTTGATGCCTATATCTCATGAGTCTACTCTTCTTTGTCTTCACTTCAATGAAATGTTGTTGAGGGGGTTGTAGCAAAGAAGTAGGTGGGTCTCTGCATGCATAAAGAAATATATATACAATCACATCCAAAGACAGGCTGCCCCGTGCAGACCCTCACATCCATTGGGATAGGGAGGTAGGAAAGAAGCATTTGTCCTCATCAACATAGGGATAAGGAGTTTGCTGGGGGGTGGCCCTCTCCGTGTTGAGAGCACGTGACCTGGTATGGTTTAGGATGGGTAGCACAGGCTCACTGCCCTCCCTTTTTCTGATCATCCAGTTTGCCTGTTCTGATAAGAATCTTGTATGGATTTTGGGAGACCCAACACTCCATTTTTTGTGTTGCGTACCCCCTTAAAATCCATATCAGAGCTGAATGGTCTGGTATGGATTTTAAGGGGACCAATACCATTTTTTGGTTGCGTCCCCCTTAAATTTTGTACCAGCCCTCATCAAAGATAATCTGATGATATGTTTTGTTTTTTGGAATCCCCCTTACAATTCATATTGATCTACGATAAGGGTTTGGTATAGAGTAGATGAAAAGAATCCCCAGCTACTGTGTTTACAAACAATATGAAGTGTCCAGAAAATGTCCTTTAGTGGCTGTAAATTTAAATGGTATTTTTTCTTTGTAAATGTCACTTTAGTACATTGTATGGGTGCTCCACTTGACAGGCAGTTTTTAACACTTTTACTGATACCGCCATATGCCATGTGTCAGTGGCAGGGGTTTTATACACATGCATAATGGGTGTAAATCTGAGAACTTACTATTGGCTGTCAGATGTAAGTGATGGTTCAGCTATGCAGCCCTGTAATCGCTTTTATACATCCCCACGAGTGCAGCTCCTGCACATTCACCCACACCATATTTCCCAGACTCCTATCAACAGACCTGGGATCAGAATGGCAGGTGCTACTGAGTGAAGGGGAGGGAGATCAATGAACATCCCTTTGCTGATCTCCCCTTCCTGATAATGACCCTATAGCAATGTGTAAAACATCCCTTCAGGATCTTGCTGTCACTTTCCCCAGCCGAGGAAGGAACTAATGGAGAATTATCTGCACTCAATTGGCTTCATTGGAGGGCAAATGAGACATCAGGGGTTTAACCCCTGATGTCTCAATAAAGAAAACCTGTCACCAAAAAAAATTGGGGGACCGAACACTCCATTTTTTGTATTGTGTGCCCCCTTAAAATCCATATGAGATCTTATAAAAAGGGGACTTTTTGCCCCTTATGTGATGAAAAATAGAGTTTAGTGAAATTTTTTTTTAAAAAAAGTGTAAAAAATCTAAGTAATCTGATTGCCTCCACCATTCCAAAACTAGAGGGTGGTTGCCACATCCCTGTGTGCTATAAAAATGGAACACCCCCTAAGTGGCACTTTGAATGGCAACAACACCATCAAATTGTATAAATTCAAATTTTAAAACATGTTTACTAAAATTACATTTTTTACAATTTGGTGGGGTTGTTGTCGTTTAAAGTCCCACTTAGGGGGTGTTCCATTTTTTCAAAAAATCAAAGTAAGGTCCAAGCAATTAAAATCCACTCCAAAAAAATGTTTGAGCCCCCTACCTCACATACACGCATGTACGAATGTAAACACACGTCAGGGGCACCTATGGATGAAAATGTGGATTGTGATACACAGTTTACATATTGGTGTGAATGCCAGAGTGAAAGCAATAATTGTAAGCCTATTATTCATGCTTCACTCTAAACTCATGAACTGTAGGATCAAAGTATGTTGCTTTGACATGTTGGATATCTATTTATCCAGTGCATCCTCATCTTTTATATTTTAACAAAAAAATCAGTAATGCATTTTTTTTTGTGTGCCCTAAAATGAACTTGTATTTTTTTACTAAAGTTTCATAAACTGTTATTAGTGTGTGATAAAAACATTGGAACTAACGCTATTTAACCGGTTCCACACCGCACACAGTATATTTACTGCGGCAGTGTGGACGGCTACAGCGAATCGCGCTAGGGGCACCCGCCGCACTCCGGAGGAGTGTGCCCGCGGCTCGGGCAGACCCGATGTCTGCTGGCGAGCCGCGATGAGCAGCCACAGCCAAAGAGCGGGGAACCGCCAATGTAAACACGGCGTTTCCCCGCCCTGTCAGTACAGGCATAGGAGATCTACTGATCCCTGTCACTGGGATCAGTTAGATCTCCTATGCCCATGTTAGCCCAGCCCCCCCACAGTAAGAACACACCCAGGGAACACAGTTAACCCCTAGCTCTCCCTCCCCAGGTTAACCCCTTCACTGCCAATGACATTTATACAGTAATCAGTGGACATTTAAATTTCCGATCTCTGTGTAAATGTCATTGGTCCCAAAAAAGTGTCAAAAATATCCGACATGTCCGCCCCAATATCGCAGTACCACTAAAAATCACAGATCGCCACCATTACTAGTAAAAAATAAAAAAAACCCCAGAAATGAATTCTCACCATCCGTAAACGCGGCCACTTTTGCGCAAACCAATCAATAAACGCTGATTGTGATTTTTTTTATCACAAATATGGAATACGGAATAGGAAGAATATAAATTGGCCAAAACCGATAAAAAAATGTTTTTTATATTTTTTTTTGGATTTGTATTTTAGCAAAAAGTAAGAAAAACTGTTTTTTTTTTCAAAATTGTCGCTCTTTTTTTGTTTATAGTGGCGATCAGAAATGACACAGAGGTGATCAAATACCACCAAAAGAAAGCTCTATTTGTGGGAATAAAAGGACGCAAATTTAGTTTGGGTACAACGTTGCACGACCGCACAATTGTCAGTTAAAGCGACGCAGTGCAAAATCGCAAAAAGTGCTCTGGTCAGGAAGGGGGTAAAACTTTCCGGGGCTGAAGTGGCTAATTCTCTAGGGTGTCTGCTTTCATAAAAATATATAATGTTTGAGGATGTTAACTAATCTGCAGGCCTAAAATATTTTTTTTAAACGTGTGCAAAAATAGCAAAAACTGCAGCAAAAGGGTTAAAGCCGTTGCAAACCGCATGAAATTTTCTTTGTACTTGCAAGGCACCGCATACTAGTACATTATGTTAAACTTACCTTAAAACAACGCACTCCTGCACCAAGATGTCAGTGCTGCAGGCACTCTGATCTTCATCCATCTTGCATCTGGGTTTGCGGACTCGCCAAAGCCGTTATGATGTACTCCCGTGCATGCACGTGGGAGCTGCCACTCATGGCACAGGGCTCTGAAGAAACAGCACGGGTGGCCATTCCTTCGGACCGCATGCACCAGTGATGTCACTGGCTGCATGTACTCTAAATATCTCCTAAACTGTGCACATTTAGGAGATATTTACACTAGCTATAGGTAAGCCTTATTATATTACACTACCTAGAGGTAAAAGCAAGAGATGGAAGTTTACTTACACTTTAAGGCATTGGCACATCCTCCAGATTGTTATGGAATTTTGTATTTTTAATGTTTCATTTTAAGCCTCATTAAAAGGACTGTTTCCCACAGAAGGGTATATAAATGCATTATGCTTCTACTTTGCATGGGAATTTAGAGGAAGTAAACCCTATCAGGGTTTACTTCCTCTTTAAGGGCATTGCTAAACTCCCCATCCCTTGTTTATGAACACATCCAGAAAATGTAATTTAGTAGGAAAATTGTATATTTTTCTCTCTAAAGCTAGCTTTACACTAGTAGATATTTGAATAAACATCAATATGAAAATTATTTGTACATTTGAAGACTGGAAAAATGTTATTCAAAAGATCTTCAAAATTTCACTTGTTTGTAATATTCAGTTGTGGAATAAATGTAATTTCCTGAAAGAAAACCACATACACTGTTAGAAATGTGTTTATTAAAAAAAAATTCAATCCAGCTCCTTCAAATTTTCCCATCATGTTGGTCGAAAATGACAGTTTGACTTATATCAATTGAATGAACATTCTTAATATGAAACATTTCAAATGAAATTCTTTTGTATAGCCAGTTGAAGTGTCCATGTCACTAGCATCTTTAAGGCATACCCCAAGCACGATATTTGACCACTTGCCAACCAGCCGTCCCCAATATACGGCGGCAGGTCGGCTCATTCCTGGAAATCATTGTACTGGTACGGCGGTTTCTTTAAGAGCTATAGCCAGAGCCAATGCACGTGGCCAGGGCCGCGATGTCCACCGGCCACGAGCAATCACTTCTCAAAGAGCCAGAAAGGGGATCTGTCAATGTAAACAAACAGATCCCCATTCTGTCACGTGAGTAGAGAGAGATTGCCTGTTCCTAGTGATCGGGAACAGCAATCCTCCAGTCAGTACACTCACCCCACAGCTAGAAACACCTCCCAGGGAACACATTTAACCCCTTGATCACCACTAGTGTTAACCCCTTCCCTACCAGTGTCATTTATACAGTAATCAGTGAATTTTTATAGCACTGATTGCTAGTGTTGAGCGAACCCGGACTGTAACGTTCGGGTCCGTACCGAACTTTCGGGTATCCGGGGCACGGACCCGAACCCGGACATTTCAAAAATTGTTCGGGTTCGGTCCGGGGTTCTGCTATTTTACTCCACGTGTTGAGAAGCTGCAGGGCAGCCAATCAACAAGCGCCCAAGCGAGTTGTGATCGTTAGTCACGATATTTTTAAGTGACTAATGACATATTTACTGTGACCATCCCTTCCCCAATTGTGATCACCACTAGTTCCCCAATTTACACAAGGGACCCTCCACAAAGATCGACACCCCACTCACATGACTGACCTCCTAACGACAAGGGCTAGTGATCCTTGTCCGTTAGAGAGAGATGAGTGCACTGTCTTACCCCTAGACAAACAAATGTAACTGTCTAGGGGAAAGACCGAGAAACTCTTCACTAACGAGCACCGGCCACCTGTAGCGCCGGGACCGGTGCACGTA
>BLSH010344724.1:318771-331199 GCA_018402905.1 Glandirana rugosa
GACAATTTTGGGGAAAAAAAAAAAAATCATTTTGCAAAGAATTGTGGGAAAAAATTACAACTTCAAAAAATTCACCATGCCTCTTACTAAATACCTTGGAATGTCTACTTTTCAAGAAGGGGTTATTTGGGGGGTATTTGTACTTTCCTGGCTTGTTAGGGTCTCAGGAAATGAGATAGGCCGTCAGTAAATCAAGTGTGATCAATTTTCAGTGATTGGCATCATAACTTGTAGACTCTACAACTTTCACAAAGACCAAATAATATCCACTAATTTGTTTTTTTTTTTACCAAAGATAGGTAGCAGTATAAATTTTGGCCAAAATTTATGAAGAAAAATTACTAATTTGCAAAATTTTATAACAGAAACAAAGAAAAATTCATTTTTTTACAAAATTTTAGGTCTTTTTTTAATTATAGCGCAAAAAATAAAAAACCCAGCAATGATTAAATACCACCAAAAGAAAGCTCTATTTGTGTGAAAAAAAGGACGCACATTTCATATGGGTACAGTGTTGCATGACTGAGTAATTGTCATTCAAAGTGTGAGAGCGCTGAAAGCTGAAAATTGGTCTGGTTGTTAAGGGGGTTTAAGTGCCCAGTTGTCAAGTGGTTAATTCCAAATGGTTGTAAGCTTGCAACCATGTGTACGCTAAGGATATGTTTTTTTCAGTGTATTCGGCTTTCAGGCACACTTCTTCAAGTGGTAACAAATGTCCTGTGAAATGTTTGTGTTTAGTGACATTAGAGAGAATGCTGCGAATTTGTCAGTATTCCCAATCAGTTATAGCTCTCTGTACACTGTCTTTGTTAATCTCAGTGTGCGATCTTATTTTACCATTTGTAAAACAGTGTGTAACCAGCATAGGTTTTTCCCCCTTATCTCCTCAATTTAGACGTGATGTCATTCCCGGTGGAAAATCTGGGTTAGAGCCTATTGCTGTTAATGGACCAGATGATGAAATTAATTTAATTTTTTTTCATGAATTTTTGTGTCACTTTAAGAGTGGCTCTCACAATAGGATGTTTTTTTAGCTGTTTGGGACAGACTTCCCAAGAGGTACAAGGTGAAAATGCTATTGGGATAGGTCAGATACTGTTCTCCAGAGTCACCCAGTTCTTGTTGTTTTGTTATGACAATTCCAGTTAATTATTCAACTTAAATGTGAGGCAAGGTAGTAGTTCCTAAAATTGGGAAAACCCATGCCTCCATCATGTTTTGCTTTAGTGAGTTGTGTGAGGTTAATTTGATGATTTTTTGAAGCCCAAAGGAATTTCCTTGTCATGGTATTCAGGGCTTGGAGGAAGCTTTGTGGTAGAAGGATTGGTAGAGTGTGGAAAAAATATAAGATCCTAGATAGTATTGTCATTTTTATTATGGCCACTCAACCAAGAAAAATATTTTAAGGTCCATTTTTCTACGTCTTTGTGTATGCTTTGGAGTAAAGGTTTCAATTTTTTGGCGTATATTTATTCTAAATTCGGGGTAAACCACACACATAAATACTTAATAGCATCTTCCACCCAATGAAAGGCATGGTTGTTTTTTGTACTTAAAAGGAGTTTTCTCCTTGTAATGTTAAGTTCAGTGCCGCTGATTTTTTTTAAATTAAATTTGAAGTTAGAAATGTAACCATAGTGTGTAAATTCTTTGCAGAGATTCGGTAGTGTAATGTGTGGTAATGTTATAAAAAATAAGAGGTCATCAGCATATACTGCTGATTTGTATATTCTATCTTCTATGTGAAATCCATGTATTGATGATGCTTTGTTTACTGTATAAATCAGGGGTTCTAATGTGAGGATAAAAAGTATTGGCGAAAGAGGGCAGCCTTGGCGAGTTCGTTATTAATTAAAACTGTATCTGATAACATACCGTTAACTTTCATTTTTCGCTGTTGGGTTCAAGTATGGACTAAAAAATCCATGATGGCATGCGTGTTTTAAGACCTATATGATCGCAAGTGGCAAGCAGGAAATTCCATGATACACAATCAAAGGCTTTCTCTGGGTCAGTTAAAAGCAGCATCCCTTCAAAGTTGTCTGTTTGCGCTTTATGTATTAGGTTTAGTGCCTTAGTCACATTATCCCTGACATCTCTGCCAGGCATGAAACCAACCTGTTCTGGACTGATTAATTAGTGCAGAAAAGGCCTTAGTCTGTGCGCCAATACCTTTTTGAATAATTTTAGGTCTATATTCAAAAGAGAAATTGGCCTGTAGTTGGGACATTCCATTGGATACTTGTTTGGCTTAGGTATTACTGTTATGTGAGTTCCTAAAAATTCTTCTGCTACCTGTTTAGGTTCTTTAAGATGATTCATTGCTTTCAAGAGATGCAAAACTAAAAGTGCTGGGAAGTCTTTGTAATAGTGTGCTGTAAACCCATCAGGGCCTGGGCTTTTGCCCGGTTTAAAAGTCAATTCCTCCTTGTTAATTGGGGCTTCCATTAGTTGAGAGTCATTTTCTTCCAGGGTTGGTAAACCACTGTCTATGTGAAATTGTTTAATAAGTTGGTTAAGTGGTCCAGTTAAATCTGCTGGTTTATGAGATTTCGGTAGGTTACATACAGTATCTCACAAAAGTGAGTACACCCCTCACATTTTTGTAAATATTTTATTATATCTTTTCATGTGACAACACTGAAGAAATTATACTTTGCTACAATGTAAAGCAGTGAGTGCACAGCTTGTATAACAGTGTAAATTTGCTGTCCCCTCAAAATAACCCAAGACACAGCCATTAATGTCTAAACCACTGGCAACAAAAGTGAGTACACCCCTAAGTGAAAATGTCCAAATTGGGCCCAATTAGCCATTTTCCTCTGCCCTGTGTCATGTGACTCATTAGTGTTATAAGCTGTCAGGTGTGAATGGGGAGCAGGTGTGTTAAATTTGGTGTTATCGCTCTCACTCTCTCATTCTGATCACTGGAAGTTCAACATGACACCTCATAACAAAGAACTCTCTGAGGATCTGAAAAAAAGAATTGTTGCTCTACATAAAGATGGCCTAGGCTATAAGAAGATTGTCAAGACCCTGAAACTGAGCTGCAGCACGGTGGCTAAGACCATACAGCGGTTTAACAGGACAGGTTCCACTCAGAACAGGCTTCACCATGGTTGACCAAAGATGTTGAGTGCATGTACTCAGTGTCATATCCAGAGGTTGTCTTTGGAAAATAGATGTATGAGTGCTCTCAGCATTGCTGCAGAGGTTGAAGGGGTGGGGGGTCAGCCTGTCAGTGCTCAGACCATATGCCACACACTGCATCATTTTGGTCTGCATGGCTGTTGTCCCAGAAGGAAGCCTCTTCTAAAGATGATGCACAAGAAAGCCTGCAGCAAACAGTTTTCTGAAGACAAGCAGACTAAGGACATAGATTACTGGAACCATGTCCTATGGTCTGATGAGACCAAGATAAACGTATTTGGTTTAGATCAGGGATATGCAAATAGCGGACCTCCAGCTGTTGCAAAACTACAAGTCCCATCATGCCTCTGCCTCTGGGTGTCATGCTTGTGGCTATCAGAGTCTTGGTATGCGTCATGGGATTTGTAGTTCTGCAACATCTAGAGGTCCGCTAATTGCATATCCCTGGTTTAGATGGTGTAAAGCAGTGGTTCTTAACTCCTGTCCTCAGGACCCACCAACAGGCCAGATTTTAAGTATTACCTTGGGGAGATGCAGACTAGAATGCTGCAATCACTGAGCAGCAAATTCCATCACCTGTGATATATTTCAGTTATCCTGCAAACCTGCCCTGTTAGTGGGTCCTGAGGATTGGAGTTGAGAACCACTGGTGTAAAGCATGTGTGGCCGCAACCAGGTGACGTGTACAAAGATGAGTGTGTCTTGCCTAGAGTCAAGCATGGTAGAGGGAGTGTCATGGTCTAGGGCTGCATGTGTGCTGCCGACCCTGGGGAGCAACAGTTCATTGAGGGAACCATGAATGCCAACATGTGCTGTGACATACTGAAGCAAAGCATGATCCTCTCCCTTCAGAAACTGGGCCACAGGGCAGTATTCCAACATGATAATGACCCCAAACACATGTCCAAGACGACCACTGCCTTGCTAAAGAAGCTGAGGGTAAAGGTGATGGACTGGTCAAGCATGTCTCCAGACCTAAACCCTATTGAGCATCTCTGGGGCATCCTCAAATGGAAGGTGGAGGAGCGCAAGGTCTCTAACATCCACCAGCTCTGTGATGTTGTCATGGAGGAGTGGAAGAGGACTCCAGTGGCAACCTTTAAAGCTCCGGTGAACTTCATGCCCAAGAGGGTTAAGGCAGTGCTAGAAAATAATGGTGGCCACACAAAATATTGACACTTTGGGCCCAATTTGGACATTATCACTTAGGGGTGTACTCACTTTTGTTTCCAGCTGTTTAGACATTAATGACTGTGTGTTGATTTGTTTTGAGTTGACAATAAATTTACACTTTTATACAAGCTGTACACTCACTACTTTAAAAAGTAACAACGTGTCATTTCTTCAGTGTTGCCACATGAAAAGATAAATTTACAAAAATGTGAGGGGTGTACTCACTTTTGTGAGATACTGTAAATCCCTGTAATGTTTATGGAATGTTTGGGCTCTTTTTTTGGGTGGTGTGGGTTAATTGGTTGTGTCTGTATTTTATATTTGTAGATAGTTGGGTCTCTTTTAGTGCTCTCGCCAAGAATTTTCCATTTTTGTCACAGTGTGTTCATAGAAGAATCCCCATTGTAAAAAGAGTACTCTTTGTGTTTTCCAATTTAGTATGGTTGCAATTGTTTACGTAAGTCGATTCATTCGGTAGCTGTTTTTATTGCCAACGATTGTTTGTGTAAATTTTCTAATTTGTGTATATCAGTCACCAAATTGTTCAATTCCCGCTCACCTTCTCTTTTATTCCCAGATCCCAATCGGATACACTCGCCTCTTACCACACACTTATGAGCTGCCCATATAGTCATGGGGTAAAGCTCCTCTGAACTATTTTCTCTAAGTAAGATTGCATCGTTTCTGAAATCTTAGTATGACACAAAGTGTCAGTAAGTAATGTTGGGCTTAGTCTCCACAGACTATCTTTCAAGAATTTAATAGGTGGTTAGGTGGTTGTAAGGTCAGAGAGATTGGTGCATGATCTGAAAGGCATCTGATTCCAATTTTAGCATTTTGAAGTAAAGGTAAGTCTCTATGTGATAGAAAGACATAATAGATTTGTGTGCATTTATTATGTAAGGCTGAGAAGTATGTAACATCTCTATTACAAATAAAAAGTGCGGCACTTGTGTTATGAGGTGTCAAGTGGCGTGGGTGTTGTTATGTTCCACAGACAAGGATAAGTTATATGTAGGTTATATGTATTATGGTACACCACTTGTCTGAAAGTGGGTGTGGAGAATCCACAGTATAGATAGGAGGACCAAGTCCATGGAAAGTCTTTCTCATATATGTTTCAGTTAATCAGTTATCATTCACTATTTTGGATATCACTCTTGATCACTTTCAGCTTCATACTGAGCCCTTACTTTAGTAAATACCCAGCATTAACGTTAGGGGTTAAGCCTGCAATTAGGGTATTATCTATTTAGGGGGAGTTTGCCTCCAATAATATGGGATCGGGCTGGAGGAGATTCTTTAGCCACGGGTATGCAGAGCTCTCCTAGGCAGCGTCCATTGACGCTGAGTGCCAAGCCATGCCCCGGAATTCTGTATTTTTAATGTTTCTCTTTAAAAGAGTTGCTTTCCTACCAAACTGTATTTCCTTTTTTTTTGCCTTTGTTTGACAATCCATTGCTTATTAGCCTTAAAGATCAGGGGAAATTAATTTTAAGATTCATTTCCTATTGACCTCAATGGCTTTTGCATTAAAGTTTTTAAATGCATTCACTGAACATGCCCTACACTAGAAACCAAGAAGTTTCGCCCATGCCTAATTATTAACCCCAGTGAAGCTTGCAGGTGTGCAGGCATGCTTCATCATTGTCACTATCATAATTCTGAAATAAAAGAAGTCAAAAGATATGTTTTTTTTAAATGTATTATGAAAAATGCATTATGTCTCAGAAATGTTGTCTGTGACTCACCCTGAGCAAGGGTGCCCTGTGAAGCCCAACAATATTGTCATTTTGACCTGCATGACAAAATGGGATTGATTCACTAAAGGCAAATAGACTGTGCACTTTGCACTGATTAGCGGCACTAGAGGGCACTGATGAGCGGCACTGATGTGCACTGTGTGGGCCAGAAGCCAGTTAATGGCTTTCTTCTAATGCATTTAAAATTACTGGCATAGGACGTGAAGTGTAATTAGCCCCATAATTCTGCCCTGATAAATCATTTTCAGTTTGTGGAGAAAATTTTGTGACATTTATGAAGAACTCAAGCAGCTAATTTATAACCACTATAAACGTAGCACAGACAAAACAGGTATTAACAGTTAATGCAAAGTTTTCTGTATTTTATTTGGGTGCTTTCAGCAATGACATTTTGCTCAAATTGTTTTGTTACAGACTATTGTTGCTTTGTTCCATTGTTACAACAATCTAACACATTTTCTTACTCTCCTATTCTTTGTTTAAAAAAAGTATTGTTGTGGAGTATGTGAAAGTAGATATATTTAGTGTGTTATGTCACCATTTGTTTAATTGAGACTTTTGCGTTATTTAATTAAGCAATGTCTATTTTAGTTCTAACTCCATTCATTATACAAAGTTTATAATATAGTTTCTAATGTTATTTCCTTCTATTCTCCCTGAAGTTTGTAGCAATGTAAATCTGTCTACTTTTAGGATGAAGTACATGTTTGGTCTGCTTTCTCGAAGTAATTCCTGCAACTTAATGCTTGTAGACAAGTCTTGCAACTCTAATTAGTTAATACTGATAGCTGGGTCAGTGGTGTATAACTCAAAATGACAGATCAAGTAACCAATTAGAGAATCGTGTGAAGTCTATTAGTTGTTAATACTAGCTCATGGGGCTTATTTACTATCAATAGATCAAGCCTGCCACAGATGAGTGATAACACTACAACAGAATGTTTTTTTTTTCTGATTAGTAAGTGTAACAGATGATTATTATTATTGAATAGTGGTATTTTAAATGTTGATCTACATTTAACTTTAACAAGAACTCTGGGAATACGGATTGTAGTTTACTATCCATACATCCACACAGCCTACAATATTGCCAATTTTAATTCTTCACTAAGGTAAAAGAGATATTCTAAAATGCCTTTTTTCTGATTAAATGTTTATGAACCTTAATGATAGTAAGAAAACTTTTACTCTTAATATGCCCCACTCTTCTCTCTAACTATAGAGTTATTCCACTAAAACAAATGTTTCAATGTATGCTAAAAGGGGAATTAACCTTACATTTTTCTATATGTTTTTTTACTATATTGGTAAGAAATTTGTGCTTGAGTTCCTGGGTCTGCACAACTGCTTTCCCTGCAGTCACCCCCGGAAGGTTTTACCCCCTTAATGACCAGGCCTTTTTTGCGATGCAGCACTGCGTCACTTTAACAGACAATTTGCACAGTCGTGCAACGTTGTACCCGAAAAAAAATGTACTTCCTTTTTTTCCCACAAATAGAGCTTTCTTTTGTTGGTATTTGATCACCTCTGCGGCTTTTAGTTTTTTGCGTTATAAACAAATAGCGACAATTTAAACAAACAAAATATTTTTTTTTACTTTTTGCTATAATACGTATCCAAAAAAAAATAAATGAATAAAATTATTCCTCGGTTGATGCCGATTTATATTCTTCTACACATTTTTGGTAAAAAAAACCCTGCAATAGGCGTATATTGATTGGTTTGCGCAAAAGTTATCGCGTCTACAAACTATGGTATAGATTTAGGGACTTTTATTTTTTTTTTTTTTTCACTAGTAATGGCAGTGATCAGCAATTTTTAGTCGGACTGCGACATTGCGGCAGACAAATCTGACCCCAAATGACACTTTTTGGGGACCATTGACATTATTACATTGATCAGTGCTATAAAAATGCAGTGATCAATGTAAAAATGACACTGGCAGGGAAGGGGTTAACTCTAGGGGCGATCAAGGGGTTAACTGTGTTCCCTCGGTGTGTTCTAACTGTAGGGGGATGGGCTGGCAGGGACATGGCAGAGATCACTGTTCCCAATGACTGGGAACAGTAGATCTCTGACATGTCCCCTGTCAGAACAGGGATCTGCCTTGTTTACATAGGCAGATCCCCATCCTGCCTCAATAACAGGCAATCATGGGTCGCCAGTGGACATCGAGTCTGCCCGACCTGCGGGCATGCTCCTGCAGCATGCAGCGGTCACCCACCAGCAACTGCGCCTGCGCGAGCAGCCATACAGCTACGGCAATTCGCACTGTATAAAGACAGCAGCTGGTCGGCAAGTGGTTAAACAGTATAATACAATGTATATTATATATCCATTATATATTTTATATTATTTAGAATTCAGCTGGCTGTGCTGGAGAATAGAATGATGCAATTGTGTGCAGTGGTGTGTTATATTTTGAATTGCATTCCAACACACTTCCATCACAGCACACAATGTACTGTGCACTATGGTGCACTGAACTGCAGAAATAGCAACCTATACTATGTTTTCATTTTGATTGGTCTATCCATGGAAACACACCACAAGAATTAATGCATTACAGCTCAGAGATATTTGGGTTGATTTAGTAAAACAGAAGAGTGCAAAAGCTGGTGCAGCTCTCCATAAAAATCAGTTTCCCGGGTTTTTTTTGTCAAAGCTTAAATCCCCGTACACACGGTATAATGGTTGTACAATGATGGTCGTACAACCAGCTTGTTGTACGATCATCCGACTATTAGTACGCGCGATTACAACAGTTGTTGTACAACCGTTGTACAACTGAAGTTGGATGAGCAGACTACATAACTTTGGTTGTACAACAAGCGGTTATACGACTGTTGTACCGTGTGTACAGAGAAGTTGGTACAACTAAGTTGTACAAACCAGGCATGCTCAGAAGTCAGGAACGCCCAGAAGTGTCCGTTCTGGGAAACATACATTCCTAATTCACAAATCACATGCACCTGAACTTCCTCGTTATACGCACGTAGCACAACCACATTAGGCTTGGTTGTACAATCGCTTAGTTCATGTCAGTACGCGAGATACAACAGCCAACATCCAACTTGGTCCAAAGTTGGACGTTCCATTGTACAACCATTGAACCCGTGTGTACAAGGCTTTAAGCTCAATTCACATCTATGCATGTTGCTTTTGAGCATTTCTGCAGTGCTTTTTGATGTGCTTTCATGTTTTTTGTCTAATGTAGTAGTTGGTACTGCGCAGCCTAGTCCAAATTACAATAAATCAAGGTCCACAATACTATCCAGAAATAAAATAAAGTGCAATAACTGGTGTTGGCAACTGGGAGGAAGTGGCTGGATTGACACGATACTGGAGGCATAGTGAGAGGCGTTTTGACGCCGCTGTTTACCATTTTTACTGCGTTTATACAGTTTCCTTGATGCAAGCATATTTTAATTGGGTTAATAAACTAGATGTTTTAACATACTACACTATGGAAGCCCTTTTGTTTTATCCCCCATCCTTGAGCTATATGGAAAGGAACTGAGTATTGGTGGAGTCTGACTTTTATCAGAGAGTGGAGAAAAGAGGAGTGAGGTAGATAAGTGGACCAGGAGAGAGCTGCCTCAAGAGAGAGTAATATACTAACACAGGCGCATTATCTCAGGCATAGAGGTGAGAGTTCTGGGAGCACGAGACGGGATTATAGCACCCACTGAGTAGCCCTTTGGGGTGTAACGTTGGACCCTCTCCAAATTGTCTGACTCTGGCACGAGTGAAGCACTTATTTATTCATTTGTTTGAGCACGGACTGCACATAGGCACCTTGCACTTTATCTAAGAAGATTACAGTATATAAAAGACATTTTATGTTTATTTTTTAATAATATTTTTTATGAGCAGTGCAATACTTTACTATTGTTTATAAGTTGTATGTCTATGCTGCACCGCTAATGGACGGTTTTTCATTACACTGACTTTTTATGAGATGGTATTGATAAGCATTGTCACGAGCACCTATGTTATTTATATGCTATGCACTTTAGTTGTGTTGCCAACACCAGTTATTGCACTTTATTTTATTTCTGGATAGTATTGTGGACCTTGATTTATTGTAATTTGAACTAGGCTGTGCAGTACCAACTACTACACTAGACATTCATTCATATATTGTGTTATATATCAGGCACAGCAGCAACCTAGCGTCACTTTATTTGTTACAGATACATCTCATACCTGCAGAAACATATAGTAGCGCGAGGGCACATTCACATTCTTTCATGTTTTTTACCACAATTTAACCGCAATTTTGATGTGATTTTGAATTGTTTTTGAAATTTTTTTGTTGGTCAGATTTAACCACTTGACCACTAGGCACTTAAACCCCCTTCCTAACCAGACCAATTTTCAGCTTTCAGTACTCTCACATTTTGAATGACAATTACTCACTCATGCAACACTGTACCCATATGAAATTTTGGTCCTTTTTTCACACAAACAGAGCTTTCTTTTGGTGGTATTTAATCACCATTGGGGTGTTTATTTTTTGAGCAATAAATGGAAAAATACCGAAAATTATGTAAAAAAATGCATTTTTCTTTATTTCTGTTCTAACATTTTGCAAATTAGCCACTTTTCTTCATAAATTTTGGCCAAAATTTATACTGCTATATATCTTTGGTAAAAATAACCCAAATTAGTGTATATTATTTGGTCTTTGTGAAAGTTATAGAATCTACAAGCTATGGTGCCAATCACTGAATATTGATCACACCTGATACACTGACAGCCTATCTTAATTCTTGAAGCTCTAACAAGACAGAAAAGTACAAATACCCCCCAAATGACCCCTTTTTTGGAAGTAGACAGTCCAACGTACTTAGTAGGAGGCATGGCAAGTTTTTTGAAGTTGTCATTTTTTCCCACAATTCTTTGAAAAAAGAAGATTTTTTTTTTTCAGTTTTTTTTTTTTCCACAAAATTGTCATATTAACAGGTTATTTCTCACACCCAGCATATGCATACCACCAATTACACCCTAAAACACATTCTACTACTCCTCCCGAGTATGGTGATACCACATGTGTGAGACTTTTACACAGCCTGGCCACAAACAGAGGCCTAACATGCAGGGAGCGCCATGAGGCGTTCTAAGGACATAAATTACACATATCATTTCCTGACTACCTCTTGCACTTTTGAAGGTCCTGGAGCACCAGGGCAATGGAAACGTCCAAAAAATGACCACATTTTTGAAAGTAAACACCCAACGTATATTCTTGGAGGCATAATGAGTCTTTTGAACGGTTCATTTTTTCCACAAGTTTTTGGAAAATGTGGAAAGAAAATGAAAACGCATTTTTTTTACACAAGGTTGTCCATTTATACAATATTTCTAACACACAGCATGTACCCAGCAAAAATGACACCCTAAAATATATTCTGCTACTCGTCACGAGTATGGTGAAACCATACTCGTGAGCACAGATGAGTGGGCACGGATGCATGGGTGATGGATGAGTGAGCATGGATGGGTGAGCATGGGTGACAGATGAGTGAGCATGGATGGGTAAGCACGGATGCATGGGTGACAGATGAGTGAGCACGGATGGGTGAGCATGGGTGATGGATGAGTGAGCAGGGGTGCATGGGTGATGGGTGAGTAGGGATGGGTGAGCATGGATGGGTGGGCATGGATGCATGGGTGATGGATGGGTGAGCACAGATGCATGGGTGATGGATGAGTGAGCACGGATGGGTGAGCACGGACGCATGGGTGATGGATGAGTGAGCACGGATGCATAGGTGACGGGTGGGTGAGCATGGACGCATGGGTAACGGATGGGTGAGCATGGATGCATGGGTGATGGATGGGTGAGCACAGATGCATGGGTGAGCACGGACGCATGGGTGACGGATGGGTGAGCACGGATGGGCGAGCACTGATGCATAGGTGACGGATGAGTGAGCATGGATTGCTGAGCACAGACGCATGGGTAACGGATGGGTGAGCACAGATGCATGGGTGACGGATGGGTGGGCACGGATGGGTGAGCACGGATGCATGGGTGACAGATGGGTGAGCATGGGTGGGTGAGCACAGACGCATGTGTGATGGATGGTTGAGCACGGATGCATGGGTGACGGATGAGTGAGCATGGACGCATGGGTGACGGATGGGTGAGCACAGATGCATGGGTGACGGATGGGTGGGCACGGATGCATGGGTGACGGATGGGTGAGCACGGATGGTAGGTACGGGTGGGTAGGTACGAGGGGGTAGGCATGAGTGGGTAGTGGGTGCGTGGGCACGAGTGAGTAGGTAGTGGGTACGAGTGGGTAGGCACGAGTGAGTAGACAGTGGGTACGT
>BLSH010344724.1:411621-430620 GCA_018402905.1 Glandirana rugosa
ACTAGAATTTTGCTGTAGGTGATCTGGAGTGACACACCAAGGCTAGGGCGGCAGACAGCCCTTGAAAACTCCCAGGTGTCGGTCTAGGGCCTGAGGCCATGTTGGCACGTTGTTTTACGACACACCAAAGGCTAGGGTGGCAGACAGTCCTTGAAAACTCCCAGGTGTTGGTCTAGGGTCTGAGGCCATGGTGGCACGTTGTTATACGGAGTTATTTTTTCCCAGAACATAAGGTGACGGTACGAGTTAAATTTAGATCTCAACGGTGGAGTAGGGAAATTTTGGCTTGTGTATACTTAATGTGTCCGAGACACCGACTAATTCCACCATTATATTATCATCCCCCAGGTTATTAGAACCCCCAGGATATTAGGACCGTCCCTGTGGGACTACATTCCCAGGGTGTCCCCAGTAGCGTGCCTCCTTACATCAGGGTGTCGCCGCAGCATGCCTCCTTACATCAGGGTGTCCCTGCCAGGATTATAGGACCCCCAAGATTATTGGACCCCCTACTATTATATTACCACCTTAATCAGCCACAGAGCCTGTGTAATTCATATGTGTTCGGTTTTAAAGGGATGAGGTGGCAACTCTAGATTTAAATTGAGCATGGCAGTGGAATACAAGACCCTTTTTTATTGAGGCATATTGTTGCACGGTGGTACCGGAGTCTGGGATCTGGTTGTGGACCCTCAAAAGTTCCTGACAGACGGTGGGATCGGAAACCACACAGCATTTTGTTGCACGGTTGTACCGGAGTCCGGGATCTGGCTGTGGACCCTCAAAAGTTCCCGACAGACGGCGGGATCGGAACCACACAGTGAGGTCTAGTGGATGTCGTTTTAAGATCAACATTATGCGCAAAGTGCCTGAAAACTGCCTCTCAATCCCCCCCAGTGTTAAAGCCCGAGTGCTTTCACACTGGGGCGGTGTGCTTGTGGGACAGGAAAAAAGTTCTGCAAGCAGAACCTTTGGTGGTTCACACTTGTGCGTGGTGCGAGATTGCATGTGATTCACACCGCACTGCAGTGCAAATCACATGTGATGCCCGTGCAATGCGATTTCAGCCATACAGATAGTATGGCTGAATTTGCATCACATTCAGACCAACTCGCACAGGACCCTTTTTTTTGTCCGCACCAGAATCGGATTGCATGAGTGTTCACATCTGTGCGATCCGATTCATGTCCAAAATGTCAGTTCGCAGTGCCATATGCGAGCTGAAATGGGGGTGTTGTTAACATTGTATTGACACCCCCAGCAGTTCGCATGTGGCAGTGTGAACTGCCATGCGAGTCAGGTGCGATGCGGGAACCCACAGTGCATTTGCAGGGTCCCCGCAGTGTAAACCAGCACTTAAGGAGAAGAACCTTTTAGCTGATCTGCCTTAGTGAGGCTACAGTTAAGAATATAGAGGAACTTTGATTACAAGGAGCTGAATTTATTTGAGGGTTTTAGGCTACATTCACACTAGTGTGTTTTTTTATACATTTTTGCAGTTTGCAGAAATGCAGGGAATTTTTTTAACATGGGTTTCTATGGACCTTGTTCACATCAATGTTTTTTTTTTTTTTTGCCTCTGCGTTTTTGGAAAGTATCAGGGACTTTTTTTAATGCAAAAAGCAGCATTTTTCATGTAATAGACTTCGACGGGCAAGCATGAAAATCGCAAGTGCTGCATTTTTACCGTGTTTTTACAGCGTGTTTGCCGCGTTTTGCATTTTAAATCTGCCTAGCAACAAAATGTTCCCAAAAAATAAAATAAAATATTATAAAAAAAATAAAAAATTAAAAACTGCAGAAGGCAAAAAGCGGCAAAAAAGCAGCAAGAACACGGTAAAAAAATGCAGAAAGCACAGCAAAAAGCAGTGAAAAGATGTTGAAAAGCAAAATACATTGATGTGAATCGAGCCTTAGAGCTAATCAGAGTCTGTGGATACTGTTGAGAACAGCATTAAAGATGCAGAAGCCAAGCCATCTGAGGGTCATTTCCTTTGTCTCTAAAGTAAATAGTTTTACAGTAAGAAAACTGCAGTCCTATAAATACGCACAGCTATTTGCATTGTGTTAAACTGGCTTAATGCCAATTATATTTACATTCTAATTGCTTTGCTGTACAATAAAATGAAACTGATCAACTTCTTAAATACAAAGTAAAATCAATCAATAATCTAAGTAAATAATGCAGCTTTTAAGTTATTTGATTCAATTAAAAATCTGATTAACTTCTATCTATGTGTATAAATGTAAATTGAGGCTGTTATGCTGATATTTATCCTAAGTATTCATCTTTAACTATATAAGCCAGTTATGTGATGGGTTAAAGCAGGCAATTTATTTTGAATGAGCTGCCACTGCATGGCAAAAGACAAAGGTAAAAAAACAAACCTGGAACATTTTTTCAACACTCTGAATCACAATGTGTGGCATGGGCATCGTGTGACTAATGGGTTCGAAACATAGCATTAGAATTTCATCAATGTTTCTTGACAATTAATTCCAGTTATTTGATAAAGAATAAGACATTGTTGTCATGGCGGTCTTCCATACAAGAAAGGAATCTGACGTTTTTGAAAATTATAGCTGGGTGCAGATTAAAATGCAAATGTAACTTTAATAACATCATTACACAAAAAAGAAATACACAAAGGCAAATAGGTTTTTCAGTCTGTATACAGAGTTGCACTTTGCAAAGGAAATTGCTCTGAATGCGGTGCAGTTTCACTTTTAAAAGAATACCCAATCACGTGCAAGAAAAAAAAAAAAAAAAAAACATTTTTGCTTGCACAAGATTGTATGATCATTTACTAAGCTCTGGAGAAGATTCCTTTGAAAATTGAAACTTCCTTTACAAAGTGAACAGCCTATTTGCTTTTAGGTAGGCAACCTCTGTGTGTGCATGATTAACTAAATTAATACATTTCCAGTTAGCCCATGATTATTATGAACATCCAGGGATGTAAAAAACAATTCTATTTCATTTTACAATTTTTTACCTATATTTGGTCATTACTACACATTAATTGTCCTAGGCTTCATTAATTAGTCACCACCACTATGGATTCCTCCTACGTTTTGATTGTTCTCTTTGCTGTTATTTGATGCTGATTTGATTCGTTAAAAAATAAATGTAATATTTTTACAGAAGACATTTCTATTTTCAACGGTTACAGCCTGCTCTTTGTTTTACAAATAGCAAATGTGAAGAGGGTAATATTTTATTCTACTAGAATTTCAGTCTTTTTAAGTGTAAAAGAAGCTATTTCCTTTAGGTGAAAATGAACACCTTTATGTATGTACAAAAGCCAAATACATTGTCACTAGTGTTACAGTTCCTTTAATAGAAATATTGATTTGGTTAGCAGGATGCATCAGCTAGACCACTTTACTCTGTCTCTTTTCTGTTTAGTGTAATCTATACCATGAGTATGAATATACTTATAGCCTTCTTTAATTCCTTTGCTGCATTAGTAATCTCCATCTTCAGTCTACTGTGTATAATTACATTACAGGATTTTTTTGTGATGACATGCAGTGAAAAAGACAATGCATAAATTATAATAATCACATTAAAAAAACATGTTAAAATACTTACCTGTCCCTGCCCTCTCTGCCATCTATGCACTTCCAGAAAACTGTACATAAATTAAGACGTTTATTCATATTTTTTTAATCTCAGTTGTTTTCAGCAATAATTTTGTAAGCATCATCTCAATATCACGTAAAGGGATATGAACAAATGTGCACGGCTATCATTAAAATACACTGCTTAAAAAAACTGAAGGTATAACTAAAGACAAAACTTTTTTTTGGGTATGGATATGGGGGGGGGTAAATCCAATGTCAGATTTGTATTGCTGTCTGTGTCCCCAGGGGCCTTTCCCTTCCATTGGAAAACGATTCTCTCACTTCCTGTCTAGGATACAGGACAGGAAGTGAATAAAGATCTCTCTAACGGGACACAGCAGTTTGCAAAAATTGTACTCAAAGTGGTTGTAAAGGTACAAGGTTTTTTATATTCATTTATTATATGCATGAAGGCAAAAAACCTTGCGTACAGCAGCCCCCCCCCCAGCTCCCCCCCATACTTACCTGAGCCCCCTTTCGATTCATCGATGTCCAGGAGATCCTTGCCTCTCTGCGAATTCATACTCCTGATTGGCTTTTGGCAGCAGTGGGAGCCATTGACTCCTGCTGCTGTCAATCACAGCCAGTGAGTCAATCAGGAGACGGAGGAGGCAGAGCTGAGCTGCAGCTCCATGCCTGAATGGACACACAGAGCAGCAGCTCAGCTCGGGTAACCCCATAGCAAGATGCTTGCTGTGGGGGCACTAGGCGGGAGGGAGGAGCCCGGAGTGCCAATGTGGGACCCAAGAAGAGGAGGATCCTGGCTGTTCTGTGCAAAATCACTGCACAGAGCAGATAAGTATGACATGTTTTTTATTTTTTTTAAATAAAAAATTAGATTTTAGTATCACTTTAATCCAAAAATGTAAAACATTTTTTTTAGATATATTTTAATCTTTAAGAAGCATCAGTAAACCATGTTGGGGGGAGGGGTTATTGTACTGTACTTCAAATGTGCAGAGTACCAGGTTGCATCCCCTTGCTTTGAATACAATTCCAATAATAAATACTCACACAGACTATCTTTTTATGTGACAGGATTATATCCTTTGTTTTTTTAGCTTGGCACATGTGGGTATGCATGTGAGGTCTTGAGATAAGCCTATTAAAATTTATTTTACAAAATGGCAGTGGACATATTTGTAAAGTTATTTCACTGGTGTATTCGTGGGATTAAATTATATGATTGTGATTAAGCCAGATTTTTTTTTTTGCTAAATATTAAATAGATATGCAAAACAAAGCAATTAAGCAGGAATCTTTAAAATGTTTTTGTCCAAAATAGTCTTGTATTTTCACATCCTCCCCTCTGTCATTGTAATTGCATCTCATCTGCACAATCCCTTTTTATCTCAACAAATTATAGTTCCTCTAACTAAAGTTCTTCTGACATGCTGTTAATGGCTCAGAATACAAAAATGCAGAGTGATTGCTATAACATTTATTATATTTTGTTACTGTTCACTTATAGAAACAAGCAGATATTTGTTGGGGATTATAAACGCTTGTTTTAATGTCAATTTTGCAGAAACACAGGCAAGTTGAACTGAGCATAAAACAAATGAATGTATATGCAGTTGTTACCTTAAGACTTAATGTACAGGGATGCCTTTTTAAACTCTCCAGAACTATTTTTTGACAGCTAGAAGCTGACGCTTAAAAATGGCCATTTAGCCACGTTTTACATGCAGCATTTAGCAGCGTTTTGCCACGTTCGCATCTAGAAGTGTTTTTTTTTTTTTTTTTTATGAAAACACCTGTAATTGAAATGTTACTAAACATTACAGCCATTTGGTGTTTCAAATGCTTCTGAACTTCTGTCTGAACGCATTTTTTTGGGTTCCAAAAAAGGCTTCTAAACTCAGCTGCCTAGAAATGAGTATAAACGACCCTGTGTACATGTACTGTAACATAGAGAGTTCAGAGGCAGCTGAAAAAAAATAATGCCCAACTATTCCCAAATGTCCGTTTATCAGCAGAGTACATGAGGCCTAAACGTAAATAAAAACCTCATGTCAAAATGATCAATAAATATAGAGAAACAGACTGCTGACTTTACATGCAAACCTTTTCTTTTCTAATAAAAGTTGAATTTTAACAGACCCGATCCTACCTCAAAATCATACCTCACAAGGCCTGCCTATTGATCTTTTAACCATTTCAATATTGGCTTTCATTACCAGGCCATAGTGAGATAGTTACTCGGCCATGCAAAACTGTACCCACATACATTTTTTACCAATTTTAACACATACAGAGCTTTCTTTTAGAAACATTTAATAAGCACTGTTTTATATACAGTATATAAAGGAAAAAAAGACCAGACCATCTGAAAAAAAATGTTCCCTTACTTTCTGTTATAAAACATAGCACAAAAAAATTGTCAGGACAGTACATAAAGCCCCAAATTAAGTTTTTTTGTAAAGTAGTTACTCCAGGGTGATCTAATTTTTTTTACTCATTTTTGGGAGTGTTTTTATTTATTAACCCCTTGGAGCCGGCGCCTGCCAGCCTTTTAATGGGTTTAGCATGCCAGGAGGCAAGGTGGGGCTTATGGCCATGATTGACTGCCACGGCGTTCACATGATCAGTGATTTCCACTCTCGGCACAGCTCTATTTGCACTATTGCACACAAATATGCGGCTGCGCAGTGCCAAGGCCCATCTGCTGAGAGGCAGCATATTTGCGTGCGTTTGGCACCACGAGGTTAATATTTTATTTATTTTTTCAGGTACTTACATTGAGCCATTAATTTATACAGTGTTTTACATACAGTATCTCACAAAAGTGAGTACACCCCTCACACTACTTAAATTGTAGCAAGGTATCATTTCTTAAGTGTTGTCACATGAAAAGATATAATAAAATATTTACAAAAATGTGAGGGGTGTACTCACCTTTGTGAGATACTGTTTATGTTGTACATTTACATAAGTCCCTGCTCTCAAGGAGCTTACAGTTCAATGTCCCTAACTCACATTCATACATACACATACTAGGACCAATTTCAATAGGATCCAATTAACCTACATGCATGTCTTTGGAGTGTGGGAGGAAACCAGAATACCCAGAGGAAACCTACACAGGCACAGGGAGAACATGCAGGTAGTGTTGTGCTTGGGATTTCAACAAACAACTCTAGTGCTGCTAGGCACAAGTGCTTACCACTTAGCCACTGTGATGCCCATTGAATAGAATAAAAATACTGGTATTGAGGTGGGGTTAAAACACAGAGCTTGGTAATGGTGCACTAGATACACATAGAGGTCATATATGGGGGGGTAGTGAAGGGGTTAAAGTATAGGTCACATACAGTGGGAGGGGGGAGATGAGGGGATTAATGTACAAATGTAAGAGGTTAATATGTAGGGGGTTACTATTCAGATCACAAAGAGACAGCATGAGGATTCAATATACAGGAGGGGGTGAAAGGATTAAAAATAAACCCACAAATGATAATGCTGCTGCTTTGATTGTTTCATTCATTAGTACTTCGTTCCTCTCTTTCCTTTGTTGTAAGAACAAGATTAAAGCTGAGTACACATGGGCCGAAAATTAGCCAAAGACGGTTGGTTCGGCAAGAACTAACAGATTTTTGGCCCGCGTTTACAGCTGTCCGGTTTCTGTTGAGCCAGCTTGTTAGAAAACCAGCATCCAATCAGCAAAAGCAGCCAATAGCTGTGAGCGCTGACCCCTGCCAGAACACAATAGCACAGCAGGGGAGATCACCGCACTAAGATTGCTTATGTTCATTACTGTGATCTGTCAGGTTTCTTCATTGGGTTCAACAAACTAAAACCTAGAGCGTGTACCAAGCTTTAGACTTAGTGTACAGTTACAGTTGTGATCGCTGTAATTGATGCAGAGCCACTCAGTTTATGGTCATTAACAACAGTTATCTGTTTTAAACACTTTAATACAGAGCACTTTTACCCCCTTCCTGCCCAGGCCAATTTTTAGCTTTCAGTGCTGTCGCACTTTGAATGACAATTGCACGGTTATGCAGCACTGTACCCAAATTACATTTTCATAATTCTGTTTACACAACTAGAGCTTTCTTTTGGTGGCATTTATTCACCACTGTTTTTTTTTTATTTTTTGCTAAATAAACAAACAATTCTGAACATTTTGAAAAAAAACATGTTTTCTTAGTTTCTGTAATAAAATTTTGCAAATAAATAATTTTTCATCATACAATTAGTCCAACATATATTCTGCTACATTTCTTTGGTGAAAATAACCAAAATCAGTGTATATTATTTAGTCTGTAGGAAAATTCACACTCTATGACATACAGTATAGCTGAAAATTGATCAACCCTGATGTACTGACGGTCTATCTCATTTCTTGAGGCCCTAAAATGCCAGAACAGTACAAATACCCCAAAATTACCCATTTTTTGGAATGTAGCCAGTCCAAGGTATTTAATAAGAGGCATGGCAGTTTTTTGAAGTTGTAATTTTTTATCATAATTTTTTGAAAAATATGGAAATTAAAAAAATCACAATTCTTTTTTATTTTTCCTTCCTGTCACCAGTGCAGTACAGCATCATATAACTGGTGTGGTGGTGATCAGGAACACTTACTGTTGACAGTACGGAAAATATATATATATATATATTTTGTTTTCTTTTTTTTTTTTTATGAAATATTTTTTCCTTTTTTTACATTTGTTTTTCTTAACACACTGTGACCAGGGCAATATAATTATACCATAGTAACATTGTACTACTCTGGGGAAGGGGTCAGAATATTTCAGACATTATGTTTGCTTATAGCAGTGAATTACATTGCTATAAGCAAGCATTTTACTGAATTAAACATTTAGTTTGTTTTGTTGTGATTAGCTGTGATTGGTCCTTTACACAGTAAAGACAGGCTGTGATTGGTCCTGTCTGTACCATGTGATCACATTGACCAATCACAGCTAGCAACATAATTGTATACAATGGATGGCATGAAAGGAAGCCATCCATTGTGTACAACTGCCATGTGACCTATTGTGATTGGTCAGAGAGTTGGTACACTGAGGATGTCATATGATGTCCACTAAGAATGATAAAGCCACCACCTAGACGTCTTTCTGCTATAGGCTGGGTGGGAAGGTGTTAAAGACTTTTTTTTTATACTGTAGTGTACTTGCTGACTTTTAAAAATCATTTGCTTGGCAATGCCTGGAGTCCAGTGTTGTTAAGTTTCTTCTTCTTGCTGCAGGTCCCTGATACTGACATCTCTAAAATAGGGGTCTGACTGTGGCTTCCTGAAAACAGCTGGTCCCACATTGTGTGAGATCATGCAGCGCTTTGTGTACGGTCCTACAACACCTAGGTCAGGTGACATGTTCCAGAAGGCGAGGGGAGAGGGCATGGCAAGGGATGTAAACCTTGCATAGGGGTAGGTTTTATTAAAAATCTATACTCTCCTCCCCCAGAAAAACAGTTAGGCCGGCCATACATGGAGCAGATTTCTTTCCTGCAACCTCAGGTTGCAGAAAAGACATTCAATTGCCCCATCAACACATACAGTGTTGATGTGGGAATCCCTCCTGCTGGACCATTGACCTCTCCCAGCAGGGGGGCGGGGGAGGGCAGGGGAAGACTGCCCCCTGGAAGAAGACAGTGATTATCTCAAATGGCTATAGCAGCCGCTAGCGATAATTGCAAGAGAATCCGACAGGGTGGTTGTAACCAAGTTGATCAATCGATCAAGTTGGTACATTCAGCCTGTCCATTTGAATCTTGGACGGTTCCTGCTGAACCAGCCAAATTTTGAGCTGTGTATGGCCGGCCTAACTCAGTTACAGGATGGGGGAGAGAGGGAACCAGTGGAGCTTCACTTTTTCAGTGAAGTTCAACTTTACCTAGTATAAATTATGAACCAGTATTAGTAATTCTGTTTGACCTGATCAGTCTCATGTAGCTGTTTGTTAGAATTTGTGAGCCAAGTGAAAAAGACAGAAGGCTGTGTTAACAGTGGCTGAAAAAGAAAAAAAAAGTGATGGGGAGGAGAAATTTCCTCCATCATTGGTCTCATCTAGATGCTATGTGGATCATGCACACATCACTGTAGAGGGAGAGAAAGAGATCATAACCATTAGCAGCAACATTTTATAGCAGTGGCCCCCAAAATTATTTCTGTAGTGCTGTTTAGAAATGGCATTGCAAAAGTAAGCATACACCACTTCACCATTTAAAGACATATGGGGGTAGATCAGTGTTTGGCTGACCTCTTACTTTTTTGTACCTTCCTTTCTTGATAACGCCCGCAACTCCCTTTCTGTATTGATGTCACAAGGGCAGGAGGTAAAAAAAAAATCTTCAAATAAGGTTCCAAACAAAGATTGTATCTCTTCCCCCTCACTCAAAACTAAACATTTGTGGCGAGAGTTAGGCTTTCATTTTACAAAATTCAGATTAGGTAAACAAAATTAAGCCAAGATCTCTTGTTGCTCATGTTGTCATTTTTTACCTGAAGATTGTATACAGTATGTGAATATCCACAGATACTACATTTATGGCTATATAAGCATATAATTAAAAAAGCTTATTATTCCATTATTACCACAGCCAGAGAAAATTGCACATCTTTTCTTTTACTGTTGCACAAATATTTCATTTGAAATCTGTGCTTTGAAGGCTTCTCTCTATTTTTCTGTGCATAATTTGCTATGTCATAATCTGGGGAATGCATTGCATTTGATGATTTGGAACCTAAGCTGCACAGATATTGCTGGTATAATCTGAAAAACAACATAAACCTGCTGCTTTCCAGGAAATGTACTGCCCAGAATTTGTATATCTGCTTAAGTGGTGACAGCTAAATGTAGGTAGGTAAACATAGAATAACTATGCTGTATGGAACACACAAACATAGATTTATTGAATGCTACTATAATGAAGGGTTCGCCACAAAAAGGAGGCAGCGCTATTTTATTTACTTTTTCAGTTAAACTATACAGCTTATTCAGAAAAACCTGCTCTTTTGATTGGTGCAAAAAGAAAGCAGCTCGGCTAGTTTCCATGTTCCTCAACAGATGGAGCTGCCACCAAAAATGTTGGAAGGAAGACCAAGCCAGCAACAAAATATAAAAATTTGTTTTATAGCAAAAATATTTTGTATGTTAACAGCACAGAACCATGTGTTAAAACATGGACAAAAAGTAGGTAAAACACTTGAATTTGAACACTTGAAGTTGGAAAAACATTTTTAGATGGATTTCCATACATCCCTCCTAAACCTACAATACATAAGGTATTAAAGGCCTGTGGCACTGTAGCGCTCTCCCTGACCTCCAGAGGCTCGGTGGTGTCCTCCAGAGTCAGGGATGGCTGACTTTCCTCCTCAAGGTGCAGGTTACTAGGCATGGTGGGTGCTATGCAAGGTGAAAAGATGGACGCCAGTCACTTTTGAGAATGAACAAAGAGAGTTTTATTTCTCTTAAATGTGTGAGAGAGGGCTAGGGCACAGGACATCATTTGGCAAATGCAATAGCAAATTGTCAGACTCCTTAGACAAAAATAGAACTAGGCAGACAGATATACAGACGAAGGGCCTTTAAGCTGAATTCAGCAATCTGTATTTCTTAGCAACTGCTGTCTGCTATAGCAACCAGCTCAACTCACAGCCACCAACTGGATTCCTCAAGCTTAACTCACAGCTCTTGAAGCTTTTCCAGCCACTTCACAGTCCTTGGCTGATAAAGAGTGTCCTCTGGTACTCCTTTAAAACTCCATCTCTTTACACATGCCTCCGGCAACAAGAGTGGTTGACTCTCTGGCAACATCCTCTCCCATGCCTCCTTGGCAAAGAACAGGCTCTCTCCGACAGAGCCTCTGGCACACGTGTCAAGGTCCCAGGCTTCAGGCCTACATTTCTGCTGCTGCTACACACATGCCCATCCAGGCCTCAGCCTGGGTGGAAAAGGAGTGGAAAAGAATCACGATCACCTGACCTTCTCCAAATAAATGACCTCTCCCAGCATCCTCAGCAGCCAAAGAAACTCCTGCTGATTGGTTGGGAGAAGTATATACGATCATAACCTGAATCCACTGTAATTCATCATACTGATGCCAAAGGTAACAGTGCCACCTATTGACAAAAGGGGGAAATCACAGTTAACACTAGGCTTAGGAGAAACTCATTTGATCAATAGACTGTAAATTAGCCAGGCTAGCTACTACCTAGCACAGCTTAATTTACTAGCAGCCCTGTATAGGACAAGGGTGCTACAGCACCTTATCAGCTTACAAAATAAACTCTGCTAAGATGGAAGCACTTGCAGACTAACTTTCCTTACAATTGGTGCCAACATTCTATTATATGCTGAGCTGTGTTGCTTCAATGTTGCTAATGCAGTACAAGCATGTGTGTGACCAATGATGGGTACAATAGGTCCAGGGCAAAGAAGAGGAGTACTAATCAACTTAACATAAACATGCTGGGCCCTGGCCACTGGCAACCAGCATGTATGCAATAGTAAAAAAAAAAACCTCTGATGACAGAGCACACTCCACAGCAATGCTCCTGTACTGGAGACGTCACCTCCTGCCTATACCGACATGTTTTAATTGGATACCACCAATCTTTCGCAATAACAAATAAAAGTCAGATAAAAATAAAGCAATAGGCAATTGTTTCCCTATTTATGAAAACTATTTGCAGCTATTACATTTTGCCTGCTGATAGCATCACTGTAGACTGATCAAAGAGTCAGTGGTCAGTCAGTGGTGACAGGGGAGCATTGCTTATAATTGGGAGGAGAGAGGCACAAGCTCTCCTCCTACTCAAGGCAGTAGTAAGCACAAATACTATCAGAGGTTGGTCAGTGGGAGAGACTGGGGAGAATTATGTGCAAATACATACCCATTCAGTGTCGCACAGCAGCATACATAACATCACTAGACATGTGCAATTCGTTTCAGACCGAATATAAATTTTTGGTTATTTGGATGTATCCGAATCTCCGAATGAAATAGTAATGAATAGCAACACATTTTCTTGAAATTCTTTAAAATTTGTTTTGTTTATTCGTTTGTTAACAAATTTCAGATTTTCAAAACAATTAGAATTTGGAGCGATCAAAAAATGATCGACCAATTCAAATTCTGTGTGAAGAATAGCTGGTTGTTAAGCAGTGGGCAAGGAAGCCGGCCGTTATGTCCTTAACAACCGATGACTCATCAGCTGTCAGTGGGGAAGCATTAACAAAACAATGCTGGCAATAGGAAATTCTGAAAAAAAAACCAGCGTGGATCCCCCCAATCCTTACCAGGTCCTTTGGGTCTGGTACGGATTCTAAGGCTTCATGCACACAGGACTTTAAAAAAACTGCCAAAAAACGCCAGTAGCTTATCAGGGATGTTTTCTGCTTTTACCAGCATTATATTACCGCTGTTTTTTCACGGTTTTTCCCATTTTTAAAGGGCCAGCATTTTTTGTTTTTTTTCAATAGGTCTAATACATCCAAAAACATTGGGGATTGGTGTTTTTAAGCATTTTTGAGCATTTTTGGGTGTTTTTAGGACATTTTTAAGTGTTTGAACGTTTTTACAGCTGAAAACAGTCCAAAAAAACACTCAGCTCTTGGGTTTTTTTTAAAGCTCAAAAACGTCACTGCTAAAAACAGTTGATAACAGCCTATGTGTGCATGAACACATAGGATAACAGGATGGAGGGTTTATTGACTGTTGAAAAAAACTTCTGCAGCTGAAAACAGCTGCTGAAAAACAGTCAAAAAACATCCTGTGTGCATGAGGCCTAAAGGGAAACACATGCCAAAATGTAAAAAAAACTGTGCGGGGTCCCCCCACAGTCTATACCAGACCCTTATCCGAGCATGCAGCCTGGCAGACTTGACTAGCGAGTGCCCCCTCCTATCTGGAACCATACCAGGCCACATGCCCTCAACATGGGCCCCCCCTGCCCCAAAGCATCTTATCCCCATATTGATGGGGACAAGGGTCTCTTCTCCACTACCCTGTGGTTGTGGGGCTCTGTGGGTGGGGGGCTTATTGGAATCTGGAAGTCCCCTTTAACAAGGGGGCCCCAGATCCAGTCCCCATGTGAGTTAGTATGGGGTACATAGTACCCCAACCCATTCACAAAAATGTGTAAAAAAAATCAATACAAACAGTAAACAAGTTTTTGACAAATTTTAAAATATAAAAAACAATGTCCCCCATGTAGATCCATCTCACAGCGCCCACTGCAGCCAGAAAAAAAACCCTCCGACCTAGTCAAATGCTTCCCGCAGACTGTCTGCTCCTCCGTCGGACATTTCTTAAATAGCTACGGGACGGAGTTACCCGATGATGTCAGTGGGTGACTCTGCCCCATTGTGACATCACCAACAGAGGCATGCTGGGTTGATGACATCACACATGGGCGGGGTCACTCGTTGACCTTATCGGGTGACCCCCCCCCCTAGCTATTTAAGGAATGTCAGATCGAGGAGCAGGCAGTCCGCAAGAAGCGTTCGCTGAGGCCAGAGGTTTTTTTTCTTTTTTCGTGTTCAGCGGTGTGGCATTGTTTTTTAATAAAGGGATTTGTCAAAAAACATCTACTGTTTTTCTTTATTTTTGACGCTTTTTTGGTGAATGAGGAAGGGGTGCAATGTACCCCATACTCATTCACATAGGGGGGCAGGATCTCGGCCCCCCTCGATAAAGGGGGCTTCCAGATTCTGATAAGCCTCCTGCCCACAGACCCCCACAACCACCACCCAAGGTTGTTGGGAAGCGGCCCTTGTCGCCATCAGCATGGGGACAAGGTGCTTTGGGGTGGGGGCTCTGCCAAAGCACCCACCCCCCCATGTTGGGGCATGTGGCCTGTTATGGTTCCAGAGGGCAATTGCAACTGTGAGTCATTTTAAATATGATTTGACTCATTTTTTTTATTTTAGAAATTTCATTTTTGCTGCATCATATTCTATACATGCTACAGATGTGCCAATTTACAGGCAGACTAAAGTAGATCCCAGGCACTATATTTAAAAGAATTTGCCATTTTTATTCTTTCACTTACAGTGGGAATAAAAAATAAAAGTCAGCAGCTACAAATACTGCAGCTGCTGACTTTTAATAAAAGAACACTGCCTTCACCCAGGTTGGTTCTCCATGGGTCTTCACATCCTCGACGCAGCCATGCTAACTACAGGAATCCAGCTGTGACTCCATGTGGCTTCACATTTGCACTGTGTGAATGGTCCCACAGCCTTCTTGTACCTGTGATGTGTCCCAAAAGGCTGCGGGTAGGGGGGGGGGTGAATTATTGCTGTGGCAGAAGTGGGAGCAGGTTAAAATCAGGCACCTGCCCCCCCTAAAAAAAAAATATATATATATATATATATATATATATATATATATATATACAGTTGTGCTCATAAGTTTACATACCATGGCAGAATTTATGATGTCTTGGTCATTTTTCAGAGAAAATGAATGATAACACAAAAACATTTCTTTCACTCATGGTTAATATTTGGCTGAAGCCATTTATTATCAATGTTTACTCTTTCTAAATCATAATGACAACAGAAACTACCCAAATGACCCTGATCAAAAGTTTACATACCCTGGTGATTTTGTCCTAATAATATGCACACAAGCTGACACAAAGGGTTTTGAATGGCTATTAAAGGTATCCATAATCACCTGTGAGTGATCTGTTTGCTTGTAATAAGTGTGTGTGTATAAAAGGTCAATGAGTTTCTGGACTCCTGATAGACCCTTGCATCCTTCATCCAGTGCTCCAGTGACATTTCTGTCTGAGTCATGGGGAAAGCATAAGCATTGCCAAAGGATCTGCAGGAAAAGGTACTTGAACTGTATAAAACAGGAAAGCGATATACAGTAAAAAGATAACCAAGGAATTGAGAATACCAACCAGCAGTGTTCAAACTCAAATCAAAAAGTAGAAAATGAGGGGCTCTGTTGAAACCAAACCACGGTCAGGTAGACCAACTCAAAATTTCAGCCACAACTGGGCTTTTTGTCAAGAGGAATGGGCAGCTTTACCATCTAAGAAGATAAAGAGCCTCATCCACAAATACCACAAAAGACTTCAAGCTGTCATTGATGTTAAAGGAGGCAATACATGCAAAGGAGGCAATACATTAAGTTAAATTTGGGTCTCATCACTCCAAATGACTTTGTGCCAGAAGATTTGAGGCTTATCTCTGTGCTGTTTGACGTATTGTAAGTGGGATACTTTGTGGCATTAGCGTAGTAATGGCTTTCTTCTGGCGACTTGACCATGTAGTCCATCTTTCTTCAAGTGCCTCCTTATTGTGCATCTTGAAACAGCCACATTTCCGAAAGTCCTTGTCAGGAAGCAGGTGTGAGGCCGAGATGTTAGAGGGCTTCCCTTGCGGCTAAGTGCACAGCTACCCTGGGGATGGGACAGGGGAGCAGCGCCCAAAGAAGCACGGGTTGCCAGCAGGTAATTCCAGAAGACTGTGTAGCAGGAAGTTGCAGGAACAGCTGGTGGTTGCTAGCGTGCTTAAGGCTCCATGGGAAGTCAGCTGGAGACAAGGTCAGAAGGCAAGCCGGGGTCATACATGGTTAGATCAGAGGAAGCAGCTGGGACAGTGCACCAGGACAAGGATGCGCAGGATAGCAGAGTTGGTAGAGCCAGCAGCGGGACAAGCCAGGAGAATGGTCAAGGAGGCAAGCCAAGGATCAGGACTGGAGAGCAGGTGCAGGGTCAGGACTGCTGAGTCTGGTAAACAGGAGATCAATCAGGAGAAAACAGGAACACAGGAATCACAGGGGAGCTGAGAGATAATCCAGCAAAGTCCTTTTGTTAGTGACAGGTTTAAATAGCCCAAAGGGCACCAATGTGCTTGCTACTGCGCATGCCCAGTGCGTCCCCGTGTTCGTGACGGAACGTTCGTTCGTGTGCGTTGGCGCATGCCCACTCGTACAGGCGGCTGGACGCAGCCATGTTGGAAATGGGCAGCAGTAGCCATTCTGGGTCTATTTCCCTGACAGTCCTGTATTTCACCTGAAGTTATTTGTGGGTTTTTATTTGCATCCCAAACAATTTTCCTAGCAGTTGTGGCTGAAATGTTAATTGGTCTACCTGACCGTGGTTTGGTTTCAACAGAAACCCTCATTTTCCACTTCTTGATTAGCGTTTTATACACACACACTAATTACAAGAAAACAGATCACAGGTGAGGATGGTTACCTTTAATAGCCTTTCAAACCCCTTTGTGTCAACTTGTGTGCATGTTATCAGGCCAAAATCACCAGGGTATGTAACCTTTTAATCAGGGTCATTTGGGTAGTTTCTGTTGTCATTATGTAAAAATGTTTTTGTGTTATCATTCATATTCTCTGAAAAATAGTCAAGAAATTATAAATTCTGCCAGGATATGTAAGCTTATGAGCACAACTATATATATATATATATATATATACAAAAGTTGAAGCTTTTGGGTGAAGTTCCACTTTAAGAATGCTGTTTTAAAGAGAACACTGGTCAGAAATAGTATTGATTCTCTGAACTGTGAAGGTTCCATGCAGTACAGCCTAAAAGCTCCTGGGGTGCCCATTCCCTCTCTTTATTTCCTCTCTCTCTCTCTCTCTCTCTCTCTCTCTCTCTCTCTCTCTCTCTCTCTCTCTCTCTCTCTCTCTCTCTGTCTCTCTCTCTCTCTCTCTCTCTCGTTCTTCCTATTTTTTTTCCTGCTTTTTGCTTTTAAGTGTTTTCTCCTCTTTTTGTGGAGCTTATGTGAGCTCCAGATGAATAGAGTAGGCCATGGTCATCTTAGATATTCCTTTTAGACTTTTCCTTCCTTGAGGCCAGGTCTTCCTTATAATTCCCTCATTTAGGTTACAGAATCACCAGGAAGTTGATGTTCCAATGCATATTATTGGATGATATAGCTTTGATTGCCTAGATGTCACCTTTTTATTTTATAATCGGTATTCCATGCAAACCAATGTCCCTTTTATCTTAAATGTTAAACTCTCTGTTGTAATTTGATGTTTCAAAAATGTTGCTTTAGCCGCGACCTAATGTGGCATAGGATGGTAGTCATCCCCATTCTGTACTTGGGGAGCGGTATACGTGCAAAGCTTAATGCTATTGTTAATGCTTATATATTCTTACTCAGAAGATACGAAGTGATGTACAGGAGGAGTATGGAGGGATGCTCAGAAGATAGGAAGTGATGTACAGAAGGAGTATGGAGCGATACTCAGAAGATAGGAAGTGGTGTACAGGAGGAGTATGGAGAGATACTCAGAAGATAGGAAGTGATGTACAGGAGGAGTATGGAGCAATACTCAGAAGATAGGAAGTGATGTACAGGAGGAGTATGGAGCGATGCTCAGAAGATAGGAAGTGATGTACAGGAGGAGTATGGAGCGATTCTCAGAAGATAGGAAGTGCACCTATTACACTTTTGAGCGCCCTGGAGCACCAGGACAATGGAATAACCCACAAAATGACCCCATTTTGGAAAACAAACACCCCAACCTATATTCTATGATGCATTGTGAGTCTTTTGTATGGTTCATTTTTTTCCACAAGTCTTTGAAAAACGTGGAAAGAAAATAAAAACGCTTTTATTTTTACACAAAGTGGTCAATTTATAAGATATTTCTAACACATAGCATGTACATAGCAAAAATTACCCCTAAAAATATATTATGCTACTTGTCCCAAGCATTGCGATACCACATGTGTGAGACTTTTACACAGCGTGGCCACATAGAGAGGTCCAACATGCAGGGAGCACCGTAAGGCATTCTAGGAGCAGAAATTATACATAAAATTTCCTAACAACCTGTTACACTTATGAAGGCCCTGGAGCACCAGGACAATGGAATAACCCACAAAATGATCCCATTTTGGAAAGCAAACATGCCAACGTTTAGTCTATGAGGTGTTATGAGTCTTTTGTATGGTTAATTTTTTTCCCACAAGTCTTTAAAAAAGGTGGATTGAAAATGAAAACGCTTTTTGTTTTTAAACAAAGTGGTCAATTTATAAGATATTTCTAATACATAGCATGTACATAGCAAAAATTACAACTGGTGAAACAAATTTTTGTTTTTCGCAAAAGTAAAAGTTAGGTGGAAAAAATTTCTGAACACCCTTTTTTTAATTGGTATGTTTTCTGAGTATTGTGGAGTATCTGATTTGCAACCGTACAAACGAAAGGTTTTACCCTAGTAAAACACCCAATAAGGTAACAGGACCACGAGGTCCCGGAAGTATTCACATTGTCCAACAATCCTTTAAAATACATATTAAAGACGAGGATCTTACGGAATGCCACGAGGGACGTACAACCTGGAGAGATACACCGGTGCGACACATTTTCAGAGTGTGTACACCATAGCGTTACGAACCCTGTTCATCGT
>BLSH010344724.1:486184-502552 GCA_018402905.1 Glandirana rugosa
ATCAGACATAATCATACCGCCAGGGATACTAACCATTGCAGGCCTATAGTACATAACGCCATATCTCCATGCAGAAAACCATTACCGCTTTCAGCAATAAATTCCAGACTCAGTTGCCAGGGAGGTTAATAGTTGATAACATGAGAATTATGCTGACTGTTGTTTACACCAAATATTTAGGTAAATGAGAAAAATATAATTTGCATAATAATTTAGAACAGGGTGTACACTTATTGGGATTTTTTTACCAAAAATTATGTAGAAGAATACATTGATGAAGCAATTTGATTTTTTTACATTTTTTTATTGGATATGTTTTATAGTAGAAAGTAAAAAATATTGTTGTTTTTTTCAAAATTGTCACTCTTTATCTGTTTATAGAGCAAAAAATAAAAAACACAGAGGTGATCAAATATCACCGAAAGAAAGCTCTATTTGTGGGGAAAAAAAGATATCAATTTTATTTGGGTACAGCGGCGCACGACTGCACAATTGTCAGTTAAAATAATAAAGTGCCTTATCACAAAAAATGACCTGGTCATTAGTGGGGTAAAACCTTCTGGGGCTGAAGTGGTTAATGGTGGATGATCAGCGAGTAAAATGTCTTTGATTTCCTAGTTTCATTGTCCCACCACAAGTCAGATAAAACTAGACAATACATTGATTTATAAAGTAAACGAATGATTTAAAAGCAAGGTACACTGTCTAAGAAAATACATTTAGTAATTTAAAATTTAAGTGTCTACTTAATAATAAATCAAAAGTGTATCCATCACCTCTGCAAACATTATAAAAGGGGTTTAATGCAGACATCAAAGCAATGTCTTGTCCAGTGCCGCAAGAGCACTACCACCTAGGTTTTTCTGTAATTGCCTGTCCTCTCCCATCTCCAGTACTTTACTATTCTACTATTCTAATCAATAACTATTATAGACAGCCTTACTTGCCAATAGAAATGCTCAGGAAGTGGGAGGGGACAATTCAGCATTTAACACTCCTGGAGCCTTACTTTGCTGGTTTCAGCTTTTTTAATCTGGAGTATAAATAAATGTCTTACATCCATAGATCCAGTGCTCTGTTTCCACCAAGACATTGATCATAATTTTTTTTCATCGTTCTAGAGAACTGTTTATTTCTTCACTTCACACCAATATATTTCAGGTAATCCAGAGTCTGTTAGCAGACACCTAAACAGTTCCGTGAGGGTTTTGTTTTTTGTGATTCGTTTTTGCTCTATCATAAATCGAACCATATTTTGATATATTTTGCACATTATAGTAAAGGGTGTCCAATGTTTTCTTTGATGCACATGTAGAAGAGATCAATATGTTGTATAAAGTTGAACAAATGGATATAGATAGCACTAGAAATCTCTTTTTCATATATTGTTTGTATTTATAAAAGCACGTGGGCACAGCTATGGTTGTTTTTTTTTATATGATGGATATGCTTCCTGCATTGTGTGTGGAAGTGACCCGATTGTGACAGAGTCACTTCAACAGTGCTTTATGGCTTTTTCTTACAGGTCTATGAGTTGTAAACCAAGAAGACCCTTGTATTCGCTTTATGCAACTGCTACAGAGAAATACAGGATATATTCATAATTCAACAAATTTGCGCGTTTTCTAGATAAAGACAAAGCTGCAATAATAAAATACAAATAACTTTAGTTTATACAGACAAATACAACACCTAAGACCCTTTAAGAATAATATGTATCCCACCAAAAATCCAAGATGGTATAATTAAAAAGGTATACAGTATCCCTCCCATTGCCAATAGAGTTTTCAGCAGCATACAGTACATGCAACATGTACATCCATAAGGTTGAACAAATTATATTGCTGAAACTCAATACCCAGTACTTGTAGCTACATAGTTGTCCGCTGGGTTAAATAGTGCTGAACAATTATTTACTCTGGATTTTGTTTGTAATCCATTTAGTGAACAGTGCTGTATTTCTAACACACTGGTTGCAATACAGTAATACTGTTTTCTTCAATGTTGATGTTGTATTTACAGTACAGAGATTGCATAATTCTGTATTTATACTCAACTATTTGAAAAATGATGTTTATATACATTCTATCTATTTTCAGGCAGTCATTGACTTGTGAAGATCAGATAAATTATTAGTGCTGATTCAATGTGTTCATAAACATATGAATCATCTGGTCTGCTGCTAATTTGTATCTGAATGACCTCCAAATTGACTTCTATGTAGTGCACACACACCACGGTTTAAACAGTTGGTCTTATCATTGACAGAGTGACTTGTTTTTATATGCAGATTAGAAGATCTTTACAGATTCCAAATTTGGATAGTCCCATATGGCAACTACTCCCCTTTTCCTTATCTGGTAATAGTATGATACAAATAGATAAGATGTCAAGTTTTAAGATTTGCCTGTAATTAACAGATATTGCAACAAAGATGCACTAATAGTGCAGAAAAGTATAGAAATTCACAGTCCCTGCAAATGCACTGTATTATGAGCGGATTATTATTTTTCAGTTATCCTTTTCAATCACTTTTATTAAGTTTTCCAAACAGGTGTTCAGACAAGGCAAGTTACATAGCCGTGTGGCAGTTGCAGAAACAATACCAAATATCAAATAACAGCGCAAGCATACAAACAGTGATTTAACCAGTGGCGGCTGGTGAAATTTTATGATGGCGCACCAGACCCCACCCTTCCTTTATGACCATCCCACTTCAAAGCTCCCTTGTAGAGTTGAGCGAACTTCTAGAAGTCCTGGTTCTGCTGGTTCGGCCGAACTTCGGGACAAAGTCCGGGTTCGGGTCCGGACAGAACCCGAACTTTGTCCCGGACCCCGAACCCCATTGAAATCAATGGGGACCCTAACTTTTAGGCACAAAAATGGCTGTAAAAAAGCCCTAGAAAGTCCTAGAGGTCTGCAAAAGGAAGGAAATGGGGGTAAGGGTGGGGCAAGTGCCCTACAAAGAAATGGGGACAGGGAAATAACTAAAAGCATTTTTAAAAAAATCAAAAATGGAGGTGGATGTGGACCATCTTCAAACTGGGTCTGAAAAGTATTAATTAACGGTAGAAGCCATATAACTGTTCTAAAATCATCTTCAAACTATGTCAAAAAAGTATAAATAAGCCGGGAGATCCCATATCACTGTTCTGCAAACCTCTGGAAAGTCTGTGTGTCACTTTAAATGAAACCAGGAATAAGTGAACATCTGTTCTGTAAACCTCTGGAAAGTCTGTGTGTCACTTTAAATGAAACCGGGAATAACTGAACATCTGTTCTGCAAACCTCTGGAAAGTCTGTGTGTCACTTTAACAGAAACCGGGAATAACTGAACATCTGTTCTGAAAACCTCTGGAAGCTGTGTGTGAAACTACAGCATAGAGAAGAACAGGTATATGGTTTCGCTCTGCTATAGTTTCACACACACTTTCCAGATGTTTGCAGAACAGTGATATGATATTAATACTTTTCAGACCCAGTTTGAAGAAAGTCCACATCCACCTTCATTTTTGCTTTTTTTTTAGGTTTTTATTTTTTTAAAAAAATTTAAAGTTATTTCCCTGTCCCCATTTCTTTGTAGGGCACTTGTCCCACCCTTACCCCCATTTTCCTTCCTTTTGCAGACCTCTAGGACCTTCCTGGACTGTTTTACAGCAATTTTCAGAACTTTTGTTAAAATTACCAGAACCCCGGACCCGAACCTGGACTTTTTTTGAAAAGTTCGAGTTCGGGTCCGGGTCCTGGACACCCCAAAGTTCGGTACGGACCCGAACTTTACAGTCCGGGTTCGCTCAACTCTACTCCCTTGTCATAAAATATATCAAGTGATGCATTGCCCACAGTGGGCCAATTAGTTAAGCAAATATCTGGGATGAGAAATTTTAGGATAGTAAGTGGGTGCTTCATTTCGGTTAAGGGGATTTCATTCTAAGTGGTTATCGTGATCCACCACCAAGTGAGTATAGATGCTTTGATGATGGGGGGGTTAATGTGTGGGGAATATTTTTCAGTTATCCACTGTGCAGTTCTAAACCGCAACTTGTAGAACAATAGGAAGCCTGCTACAAATTATAATCAATACTAAGTATACAATACCCTCTCTGGCTCCACAAAAGTATCCCAATAGCCACAATATTAATCCAATGGCATATATAAAACTCCAGTCCAAGTCACTTTGCAAAGAAAGTTCTTATATTGCAGAGACTTTCACAGTACTTGTCTATTCAGGTTTAGGGTAGACAGCATCCCAGCTTGCAATTGACCTGTTTTTTTTTTTGTTCCCAGCAGCTACGATCTAATATCTAATGGTGTCTGATTACACTCTAAATAGAAGTTTGTTTCTCAATGTCAGGGCATGTCGGGTGCATGCTGATATCACAAGACCCACAAGGTACACTAAGGAGGAACTCTAGATTAAATAATAATAAATACATTGCATCAAATACAGCACAGTCCCACCTACAAGACCAAATGAGTTGCCCAAGCAGGCCTTTCTCCTAAAGGCACAGTGGGGGTGTGGCAATGAGGCTGGAGTGTCCACACCTGTCTAGCCACTGTCCATGTCACACACGCAAGTGTGCCTACTTAAGTGTTCAGAGTGAAGGCTTGGCATTACTAAGGAAAGCCTTTCATCTAAGAGTTTTCACAGACGGATTGGAATAGAATTTAGAAAAACGTGTTTTGGGATTGCTTCTAAAATTCATTCTAAGGGGGAACCCTATGCAAAAAACAAGATAAAAAAGCATGGGTTCATCCCAAAATCCAGACTCTAAGCTGAGCTTGCAGCCTAGTAATCCAGGTTGGGGGTGAATGTGCAGTCCCTCTTCTGAACCATACCAGGCCGCATGTCCTCAGCATGGGGAAGGAGGGAAGGTACCTTACCTGAGCCAGTCTAAAAGAAAAAAGAAAAGGGGGGCACTTCTAAGAGTAGCCATAACATCAGATGATGTAAGTAGATATATACTCCTCACCTGATGTACAAGTATAGTGCACCTTTATGTGGAGATGTTTCTTGGTTTCCAGTCTTCTGTTTTTTAGGAAAATTCATATGAAAATTCTCAGAGCTTTCTAAGCACATTTGTTTGTTGTTTGAAATATTTTGTTTGCTTTTAACATTTGATTTGAAATGAGTGGGCAATACCAAACAAAAACCACGTGCACCATTAGAAATTTGTTTGTTTGGGAAAAAATTTCCATCCTGCTCCTTCAAATGTTCTTGTCACCACAATTGAAAACATGTCAGTTTTACCCACTATTGATTGGAAAAACAAACAAACTTTCTTAGATACTTCTTTTCATAAGAATATCTGTTTGAAATTCTACCCATCTATGGCCATCTTTAGGCTGCAGTGAACAACTCTTCTCACATGTGTATGAGATTGTTGATGCTGGTCAGATAAGAGGTTAAAACAGACATTGCGTTTTTATATGAAACTGAACTTCAGTTAGGTATTAGTAAACGAAATAAAAAAACACTTTATTTTATGCATTTTTAAGCAGTTGCATCACTCCCTCATCAGAAAGTTTTACAAGTGAGCAGGGGCATCAAGCTAGAGAATGAAACCACAATAAGCATATGACACAATAGAAAATAAAGTGTTAAACCTTACTATGCTCAACAGTAACCACTGCTAAGCTATACCGAATAAGTTAACCACCTCCTGCCCAGCCTATAGTAAAAAAAGCAGCCAAGCAAGAGCACTATCTTTATGGGAGGAAGTCATATGATGCCCTTCCATTTGTGTACCTAGTGTGCACCATAGGGGACACTCAGCTGCATGATCTGTGACGCGCTGTGTCATCGGACACAGTAGAACATAGATCATTGTACTGGGCCACTGTGCGAGGCCCTAGTACTATGTGTTCACTGTGACAAATCACAGCGATCACATGGCAGTTGTCAACACCGACTGCAGTTACACTGTGATATATTCGTTTGAGACTTTATTCAGCTATAAGTAGTGCAGCACTATTCACCATAAATAAGTTGTCAACAATGGCTTTCATTCATAGCCATTGTGTGCGCTATTGTGATCTCTGTGATTGGTCACAGTGATCACATGGTGCAGGGGCCAATCAGAGCAGACATGTCCCATGTGATAGCTGTGACCAATCACAGCATCACGCCAGTAAATAAGATGTCATGAATGAAATCACCTTTTATAAACTGGCTTTTGTGAGATTTTCGGGGATTCAACTCAAGCAGCAGGTGCATTTACAATGAGTTGTGCCAGTCCAAACTGTAATTTTAGGGCATGGCAGCCCACTTTTATTGACTGAAAGTTCACTTGCACATCAGTTGCCCATGCAGGGGTTTCTTCCATATAACATTCATAAAGGAAAATACCAAGCCACCTGGCTCACGTGTTGGCAGCACTGCTGCTCCTCTTAACAGTCCATTTAACTCTGTCATCCAGCTCTCCTGGAGCACTTGGCTCTCTAGCCTTTAGTTGCAGCACTCTGCTGCATGGCCCACCTCTGGCCTAAAGATTTGAGTTCTCCTGACACCTCTGATAGGAGCTGACCTGACTCCTGGAACCAAGACCTGCTGTCTCCTGGCTTCCTCAATGAGACCTCTGTCTCGTGGCTTCTGACTGGGCCCTCTGACCCCTCAATGAGACCTCTGTCTAGTGGCTTCTGGCTGGGGCCCCCTCACCCTGGGTGAGACCTTCTGTCTCCCACACTGGGAGCGGTCTCCAAAGTGGAAGCTGTTTCCAAAATAGGAGCTCTGAGCAATTCTCAGACCTGATTATATAATGACCCTGAACACCTGTGTAGTGAGCCAGGTTGCAGGCATCTAGCAAAACCTGGACCCAGGATTGAATGCTCTGATTAGAACTACAGAATCTGGAGAAAGCCAAAAACTCAGCTTTCTCCACTCAAAAATGCTAGTTCTGAACCTTGCATTAACCCTTAATGAGACTTCTGGGTCACCTTTTCCTATATACTTATAGCTTACACTTAGAGCCTCCCTCTGTCACACTTTAAACAAAAAAGCCTGTTAAAGAGGTGGCTCATCTATATGTAATCACATAATCACAGGATACCTTCATGGCATTGTTCATCATGATTGATGTGGATCTACTTTACTGAATGATGTAATTGATAATCAATTTACAGTGTGGGGCAAAGGTGGTGTTTTTCTTACTTTACTATTTTTTTCATGAGTGAATAACTAAGGTTACTATGTTACTCATTTACAAAGAGGAGTGAGATCTGGGTTCTACCTATATTTTAACCACTTGCTTACTGGGCACTTATACCCCCTTCCTGCCCAGACCAATTTTCAGCTTTTAGAGTTGTCGCACTTTGAATGACAATTGCGCGGTCATGCTACACTGTACTCTAAAATTTTTATCATTTTTTTCACACAAATAGAGATTTCTTTTGGTGATATTTAATTACTACTGGGTTATTTTCATAGTTTGTTCTAAAATTTTGCAAACAGGTAATTTTTCTCCTTCATTGATGTGCGCTGATGAGGCTGCACTGATAGGCTTCACTGATGGGCACTGATAGGCTGCACTGACATACACTTTATTATATGACACTGATAGATGGCACTGATGAGCACTGATAGGTGGCACTGATGAGGTGGCACTGGCGGGCACTGATCAGGAGGCACTGATAGGTGGCACTGATGGGCACTGATAGGCACTGGTAGGTGGTACTGATAGGCAACACTGATGATGAGGCACTGATTGGCAGTACTGATGGGCACTGATAGGTGACACTGGTGGGCACTGATAAGTGGCACTGGTGGGCACTGGTAGGTGGCACTGATAATGAGACACTGATTGGCAGTACTGATGGGCACTGATAGGTGACACTGGTGGGCACTGATAAGTGGCACTGGTGGGCACTGGTAGGTGGCACTGGTGGGCACTGCTTAGCAGTACTGATGGGCACTAGTAGGTGGCACTGGTGGGCACTGGTAGGTGGCATTGGTGGGCACTGTTTAGCAGCAGTGGCTGTCAGTGTGTGGGGCCTATGTCCCATTCACATCAAACCGGTAAGCGGCTTATTTTTTTTCTCCTCACGCTGTCAGCCTAAAGGGAAAAACAAGCTGATTACTGGCTTTTGTTTAAATTATGTGATCAGCTCTCAGATGTGATTGGCTGACAGCTAATCACATGGTAAAGGGCCGAGATCTATGATCAGTCGAGTCCCAGGGGGCAGGGGGCATGCGGGCAGTGCGAGCACAGGAGGAGATCCATGTACTCCCTCCCTGCAATTTGAACCTGCGCTGTAGCCATATTTCAGCTATAACGTGAGAATCAAGGGGTTAAGGGGGTTTCAAGATTCTGATAAGCCCCAACTTCAGACCTCCACAGCCACCAAGCTAGGGTTATGGAACAGAAGCACCTTCCTCATCAACATAAAGAAAAGATGACTTGTCAGGGTACAAGGTACCCTCCCAATGTCATGCAGCCTGGTTTTGGAAGAGACCATACATGCTAGTATGGATTTTGGAGAGATGGGGGCCAAACTTTTTAAAAAAAATTTTGTAGGGTCCCCCCCTTAAAATGCATATATAACCACAATCTAGGATGAAGGTCTGGTATGGATTTTGGGGGAGCTTCACATTCTTTTTGTATTATTTTTCTTATTCTCGGTTAGGTTATATTTTTCTTAAAGCGAAATTTCGGCCCCCCAGCAAAAAAATAAAAGTCAGCAGCTAAACATACTGTAGCTGCTGTCTTTTAATATCAGGACACTTATCGGTCCTGGAATCCACCGATATCGGCACCCCAGCCGATGTTTTCATTGGCTCTCCGGTGCTGCCTCCACCATTCTTGGTGAGAGAAACCAGCAGTAAGCCTTTCAGCTTCACAGCGGGCTCCCTACTGTGCATGCGTGAAGCACGCAGCACTTTCTGAATGGCCCAGTGGTGGTGGAAGGAAGAGGAGGGCCGAACTTCCGAGTGATCTCACTGTGGTGAGATCTTTTGGAAGTGGATGGGGATGGGAATGGGTAGGAGGGAGATAAGCAGAGCTTCCACTTTTGGGTGGAACTGCGCTTTAAAATACAAAAAAAATTGCCATGAAAAAAATACATTTATGCATTGCCTCAAAATCTAAACCAGACCCTTATCTTTGAGAAATGTCTGAAATTAAATTTAACAGGGAGGCCATGCAACAAGAAAAAAAATGGTGTGGGCCTGCCCAAAATTCCTTACCAGATCAGCAGGCATTAGAATAGCGGCTGCTAAGATGCCAATAGCCTCCAACATCTTAAAGCAGTAGTAAACCACGGCTGTTTAAAAAAATATACACCTGTAAGGCAATTGCATAATGTGCTAGTATGCATTGCATACTAGCACATTATGAAATACTTACCTTGGAACAAAGATTTCTAGCGGTGCACTTTCACCACTGAGAGGGTTGCCATCTTCCTCCAGTCTTTCTTCCGGGGTGATGATGTCACTCCTGCATATGCGTGCGGGAGCCCTCGGTTCAGGCACAAATCTCTGAAGGTCTGGCAAGAGGGAACCCACACAAGCACAGGGAGAATGTGAAAACTCCAGGCAGGTTATACTAAAATAAAGAAATTATGGAAGAGCAATAAAAAAAAATGTTTTTTTTTACATGCAATATACATTTAAGATCTTTAGAAGCTGTATGAACGATCAAAAACATTAAATAAAATCACGCTTTTAATGCTACTGCTTAGCTGGTGTACCACAGATGTTGGAGTGTAAATGATATGTCAAAACAGACACTGTTGTGTGTGCACATGCCCAAGCATATGATCTTTGAGTCCTCCCAAAATAAACACACCAGTTTACTGTATATGGATAAGTGTTAGTAAATTCAGCACAATGTGTTTAATCTCACCTGGTTTGGATTTTCATAGACACCACTCTGTATGAGATGATGTGTTTGTGAGACTTTGGAGTTAATTTATTAAAGGTAAATAGGCTTTTTACTGCAAAGGAAGTTGCACTTTACAAAGGATTAGTTTATGCTGAAGTTTGCAAAGTATGCCCCATTATATGCGAGAAAAATTTAAGAAAAATAATAATTTTTGCTTGCACATGATTCGATGAGAGAAGTCAGCAGGGCTTCACTTTATTCACTCTGCTCTGGGGAAAATACTGTATCCTTGCAAAATGCAACCTCCTTTGCAAAGTGGAAAGCCTATTTACCTTTAGCGAATCAACCCCTTTTATTCTACCTTGCTTAAGGCACTTAGCTTTATACAGCAAATACAATTTAATAGTTGTTATCAAGCAGCTATTACAAGATTCTTAGTTGGCCTTTTTCTTTTTTGTTCCTGTATATTTCTAGATGTCTGTGATCTAGTCCTCTATGCCACTTGTGAAGACATTTGTCATGTCAATGCACACAGCCTCCTGTTCTTTAGCTGAGTCAAGATTAAAATAGATAAATTAGCTCTGTTTAGCAACTTTTCTGAATCCTGATTAGTGTGCTATTCCCATTAGTACTACATACTAAAAAGTAGTAACAGTTATTGCTACAGTACCAACCAGTGGCGGCCCATCCATACAGGGTACAGGGGCGCCGCTCCCTAATCCATGCGCCTGGCCCCTAATCTACATGCAGGGTGCTGGACGCTAGGATTTTGGGCTTTTTTTAAGCACTTGATTAGAGCCTGAGGCTCTAATTGGCTTCAAAAAAGGGTAGGCTTGGGGCGCAGAGCACTGCTCCCTGAGCCCACCCAGTTGTGTGACAATAGTGAATTATTATTCACTGTTGTCTTCCTGATTCTTCTCCCAGCCAACCAGGAAGCTGGTCCTGAGACCCGATTGGCCAGGGAGTCTTAGGACTCTTCCTGTTCGGCCGGGAGGATAACCAACAGCCCCGAAGTGAGGAACAGCAGCCCTACCCTGGATCCTCCTCATCTGCCTCCTAAGGTAAGTAGGCCTTCCCATCCATCTCCCATGGGGGGGTGCAACTTCCCATCCGTCTCCTGCAGGGGGGTGATCGCTGGCTTCCCGTCCATCTCCCATGGGGGGGGGTCGCCGCTTGCCCATCCATCTCTCATGGGGTGAGATCGCCTACTTCCCGTCTATCTCCTGCAGGGGATGGCATTGGTTTGCTGCCTCCCCCCAAAATATTGAGCACCAGCCAGTACTGGTGCTAACTCCTTTTTATTTAATATACAGTATTCCCTTTATGATAAAATGTAACTGTTGCAGTGTTATTTTGACAGTATAGTTTGTTGTATTACACATGCTAGGTACATGCTGTTCTAAACTTGTGCTCTTACTAGTATATGATGAACTATTATTGATACTGACATTATCCAAAGAAATTACTCTTGGAGTATCACTTAGTATACTGCCTCCATCCTGCAAATAAATATGATGGCATTCATCCAATTATGAATAGCCACATACACTAATATGTAAATTAAAAATAAACAGATCTATAGAAATTTTTCTTTGGGCAGCCTTTATAACAGTGGAATGAGCCTCATCATATAAGCAAGACAGTAGTAATGTAGTATTCATATATACAGTATCTATACACCACGCCTCTGACGATGCTCATTGGAGCGAAACCGGTCAGGTGGTAGGCACGTTCATGTCTCCTATGTGTGCATTGCTTTTTGTGATGACACTATATGCTGTGAAACCCTTTGGAAGCTTGTAAGTGTAATTCCTTTTAATCATGAAACTTTTTTATACGGGCTTCACTATCTGTGCTCCCTCTGTTATCTTTTCTCCGTTGGTACAATTGTTCGGTGAACCTTGGTTGTGAGAACGATCGCTGCAGTGTGGCTGTCATTTTTCATATACCTGGAGAGAGTGTTCCTGACTTTTGGATAATATGACTAAAAAGGCTCATGATTCCTTGCTATCTGTTAAGAAGATTGAGAGAGCACGGGGTGTAGTGTGTCATTCCACCTTCACATACCAACTGGTGTCGGTCTTTCTTATCATAGAAACCAAGAGACTATGTTTGTTTATTCACTGAAAATTTTAGCGCAGCACAAGGACTTTTGTATTGGACTTAATTTGGTGATCAACAAATGGTGCACGCCGCTGATCGATTATGATGCATGTGTTCTAGATAGCGCAAACTCATTCCATGTGACACACATATATATACTGTATATATATATATATATATATATATATATATATATGTGTGTGTGTGTGTGTGTGTATGAATACATATATATATATATATATATATATATGTTAGAAGGCCAGCATGATGGCTGAATTAATGGGAGGAGCCTGGAGGGTATTTGAGCACCACACCCCCCATGCTCTTTGTTCCAGTGCACGATACCCTCCCTCCCATCCCCTTTTTTCAGGACATTTCTCAGCACATTCTTCTCCATTATTACCCATTACTTGTATAGGGTATGCCCCCTTCTCTTGGCATACCGACCAGATAACCAAGGCACACCTCAGGTCTATTTATGTTGTAAGTCTTGTTGCGTGTTTATGTGATCCACATCTCTCTTCGGTCAGAGGGCCACGACCATAAATATATATATATGTGTATATATATATATATATATATATATATATATATACAGATATACAGAGATCTTAATAGTGCAAATACATATTAACCACTTACTCTTTTACCCTTTTTTACATTTGTTGGTTACAAGTTAAAAACAGGTTTCTTTTTCTAGAAAATTACTAAGATCCCCTAAACATTTGGGTCTTTCAAGCGCAATTTTTTTGGAAAAATGTCACTTTTTTGAGTTAAAAAATAAGACAACAGTAAAGTTTGCCCGATTTTTTTGTATATTGTGAAAGAGGATGTTACGCCAAGTAAATGAATACCATACATGTTATGGTTGAAAATTATGCACACTTGCGTGGTTTGAACACCGTTTTCATAAGTGGGCACGACTTACGTATGCGCTTTCTTTGCTGCGCGAGCTCGCGGGGACGGTGGTGCTTTAAAAATGTGTTTATTTTTATTTATTGATTTGTTTTTGTTTTTTTAGCACTGTTCCTTTAAAAAAAAATTGATCACTTTTATTGCTATCACAAGGAATGTAAACATCTCTTGTGATATTAATAGGTGGTAACAGGTACTCTTTATGGACTCCCCCTAAAAGACCCCCCATCACTCCTTTACACTTCACAGTATTCAGAGTGCCAAAAAATGGCTATCCTGAATACTGTCATTTTTAAAAACCGGCGCCGTTAGCCACCGAGTAAACCAGAAGTGGTTTTGTGATGTTGATTCTGGAATTTGATGAAGGAGACCCGATTGGAGCCGATTCTAGTCGATACCCGATACCTCCACTTAAAGGAGCTGCCATATATATATGACGATTCGCGTTAAGTGGTTAAATAAGATTTTTAACAAAATAAAAGACTGTTAAACATATCAAGAAGGGTCATTAATGGATCAAAACAATAATGATTTTACTGGTTTTGTAAAACATTTTCTATGTATGTTATTTACTAATGCTGGGCCTACATTTGTTTGGGATAGCACAGAATTTTATTTATCTTTATATAACTTTTATTTCATTATTGCTGATTGGCTGCTATAAATTTGTGTTATGTTATGCTATATTTGTAATAATACATTACGATATCTATGGGTACTGCCAAGGCGTTGTCTGTATCCCTTTTAATTAAAACAAATAAAATACACAGATAAAATAGTGGTCTGTGAAAATATGACAATTAACAAGTTACAGATCCTCATTCTGCATAAAAAAAATAAAGTAAAACATTGCCGCAAGAAGGTATAATAAGTGCTTATACCATCCACCATTTGTCACATCATTGTGTTAGGTTAGCTTGTTCAATGGATTATGCTTTAAATATTCCATTGCTTCAATTATCAATGTAAAGTAGATTTAGTGTTATTGTTTTCATTGTTTAGCTTCAGGCAGTGCCTTAAAGTAAAAGTCAAAGTAAAATGTAATCATTGAGTATTTGACTTTTAAGTTAATCAAATCAAGCAAAATGATGTCCTATTTTTCTTTTCATTAATCAGTTTGCAGCATCAAACCATGTTTTGTTGTTATACAAGATCAGACATGTTACGTTCACTACATACTATGCATACAAATTAGTATATACTTAAAAAAAGGCTTTGTGATTGGAATGCTTTTATTTGGGTAACCTTAATTAAATGTGTCCCTCATCAGATTATAATCAATTACAGTGTAAATTACACATTTTAGAAGTGATTATAATACATGACCAGCACTGACTTTTTTATTTATGTATTTATAATTTGCTTCAGGGAACAAATACAGTTTATAAATAAAATATCAGATAGAGAGATATTTTTTTTGTAAACAATGCAATTCAAAAGGCAACACAAAAAGCAAATCAAACTTTTCCATTGCACTTTTCCTATGGCCATTAGAGTTCAACATGTTTGGGTGAAATATGGACAATTGTTATGGTGCAACTAGCTACACTACTCAGAACAATAGCTAAAGTGAAATGTTAAATATTATTCAGTATTTGGTGCTGGGATTTATGCTTACATTTTCATTTGTTAAAGTGGTTTTTAACCCACCAATGCATCTTTCAATAATCTGCTCTGTTTATTAATGTAATGGACCCCTGTGACTGTGCTTTATAAAAAATAATGCTGTATATACCTTGTTTACAAAGCGTTGATCTGTGCTGATTGACATGTTACCTCTCTCCTGTCTCAGCCAGAGAGATGCAGTGGGCAGGGTCGGGGATCCCCCCTGACATCAGTCAGGAGGGGAGGAGGAGAGAGGTGGCCCCGCCCACTGCATCTGTCAGGCCAAGAGAGGAGAGAGGCGGCGTGTCAATCAGCGCAAATCAGCACACTGTAAACAAGGTATATACAACATTATTTTTACAAAGCACAGTCACAGGGGGCCATTACATTAAAAAACGGAGTATTATATTAAAAATAAAGAGTAATTTGAGCAGCAGGATGGGAGGGAGCGGCGTGGACAGGGGGCAGACAGGCAGAGAGGGGAGGGGGAGAGGACACAGAGGAGAGCTGCAGCTGATGGAGCAGGATCTTTTTTTTTTCTTTTAGGTTAACAAACGCTTTAAGGTATATCTAAACCCAACAATGAACATTTCTTATTTGTTTCCTTTTGGTCTATGAAATATACCCTTGAAATGATTTTGTTATGTCTGTTCAATTAATGAAAAAATACCTATTGATGAACCTGACAGATATCTAGTTAACTTAAAAATGCTTGCGCACTCAACACTGTTATTTAAAGCAGTGTTACCAGCCCTGCCCAGTTCATCTCTCTGACATATAGACTACCCTCTATGATGTAAAAATGAGGAAGGGAGTGGGGGTCTTTAGACCTGTCCTAGGGTTGAATCGCTGCTCCTCTAGGATATGGAAAAGGGAGTGAGCATTTTTACCTTAGATCACCTGGTAAAAATAAAAGAAAGACATGAAAAATAAACCTAATGCAGCCACTACACCTAAGGAATGATACGCTGCAATATTTTAAGTTGTTGTTCTTAGATTTAGATATATTGTAAGAGAATTTGAGATAGGCTTTTGTCTCATGATTGTTAAAGAAGAATTGCAGTTATAGATATTTTTACATAGTAACATTGGTCCAGCTTGGACCAATGTAAGTATGAATATATCACACCTGTGGGATCCCTCCAGAACAGAGGTAGGCAAACTTTCAGAGGTTGAGATACACCTTGATAAAATAGAGGAAATCCATGTCATTGTCACCCTCTTTTTTTTAAATAAAGCCCCTAATAAAAAGATGGCATGAAGAACATATTGGGGTTGATTTACTAAAGCTGGAGAGTGCAAAATCTGGTGCAGCACTGCCGAGAAACCAATCAGCTTTCAGGTGTTATTGTCAAACCGTAATTGAACAAGATGGATTTAGAAACGGATTGGCTACCATGCACAACTGCACCAAAATGTGCACTCTCCAGCTTTAGTAAGTAAACCCCATAGTGTGTCACAGTAATGTTTTCTGCCCCACTTCAAATCTCTCCCCCCACAGTAGTATACTCTCCCCCCCATGGTGGTGTCCGCTGCCTCCTTTTGCATCATCCCCCCAGGAATGTACTCTACCCCTCCCCCCCACACTGTAGTGTTCTCTGCCCCTCTCCCCTCTCATATGATGACACCCCCCTCTCTAAACTTCACCCCGTCTTTTGTAATGACACTGTGTGATACCCCAAATGAATGATTTCGACCTCTCACGTGTAAAACCACGTCAACACGTACCATCGGTTAGGCAAAGATTTAGGTAGAACAAGTTAATGCCAAACTGTTATTGTGGACTTTCGACTAACCAAAGAGCCGTCACGACGTGGTCTAAAACGTGAGAGGTCGAAATCATTTAGTTGGGGTTATACAAGAAGTACGGTAGAAAAATAATCCCCGAAATAAATTTTTTTTCTCCCACTGTTACTGTACCTAAATC
>BLSH010344724.1:544442-556112 GCA_018402905.1 Glandirana rugosa
TATCGGGACACAGCAGGGGGACATCACAGGATCCTGGGGATAAGGTAAGTAACTTTGCCTGGGATCCAGCTATGCGATCCCATGTGTGGCTCGGGGTTACTGCTTTTGGTAATGAAAACTCACTCCGAGCCACACTCAGGATAACCGCCAGGGAGATTAAACGTTATCACTAAAATCTCATATAAGCTTTAACCTCCCTGGCGGTATGATTATGTCAGATTTTTGGTGCTGAAAGCGGTACAATTATTTTGCATGAAAATTTGGCGTTTTATATTGTAGGCCTGTAATTCTTAGGAATAACTCACTTAAATCTGTCCAAACAAGAGTCTAGTAGACATCCCGGGTATGAAAAAGTTTGAAAAATGAAATCATTAATTATAATATAATAAATAACTAAAAATAATTATCAAAAATAATAATATAATAGTAATAAAATGTATTCAATAATGTAATCAAACCAAAAACGCAGAAATTTGCTCATTTGCAGAATCATCGCTGTCGTCACTTTCAGTTTCTGATGATAAATTTCCCCAAAAATCAGTATCACTCAATTCTGCAAATGATTCTTATTTACTATCGCTGTTTTCTAGCTGATCAAAAACCACTTTTGACGCAAAGGGACACTTTTTGGTTGCTATGGACATTCTCATGTTTCCAGGCAGAAAGAATGACATATATAATATAAAAGTGCATGCAGGGCTCTGGGCAAACCACTAGGGACAAAGGGGATGTGAAATGTTTTCATACAGTAATGTATTCTATAAGATTACAGTGTACTGTATGTGCTGCGTGTGTTTCACTTTTTGAATTTCCCGCCGGTCTCCGTCCCCGTGTGACGCGACGCTCGCAGGGAATGGAGCCCGGCACACAGCAGTCACCTGGCGGCGGACAGACACGCTGACACCGCAGGAGGACATCGCTGGATCCAGGGGACAAGGTATGTAACATTGCCTGGATCCAGCGATGCAATCCCGAGTGTGGCTCGGGGTTACCGCTCTTGGTACTGAAAATCCACCCCGAGCCACACTCGGGAATACTGCCAGGGAGGTTAACATGATAATGTTACTTCGATAGTAATTTAATTATGAAAATTAATAGTAATTTTCAATCATTTTAAACCTGTAGCATTCATTAAAATAATACCTGGTGATCCTTACTGTCCCTGCTTAAGCAATTCCTGTTATAAAGTGACAAAGTTTTGCCCCATTCTCACACACCTATATTGTCTCCCTGTCACACAGGCTTACAGTGGAGACTAAAGGTGACAATGTAACCACTTCAGTACTATGCACTTTCTCCCCTTCCCATGCAGACCAATTTTCAGCTTTCTGCACTGTTGAAAATTAAATGACAATTGCACGCTCATGTGACGCTGTACCCAAATTAAATTTTTATCTTTTTTTCCCCACAAATAGAGCTTTCTTTTGGTGGTATTTGTTCACCTCTACGGTTTTTATTTTTTTATAAAAAAAATAAAAAAAGACCAAACATTTTGAAAAAAATATTCTTTCTTTGCTTCTGTCACAAAACTTTGTAAACAAGTATATTTTCTCCTTCACTGATGGGCACTGATGAGGCTGCACTTATGGGCACTGATGAGGCAGTACTGATTGGCACTGATGAGGCGGCACTGATAAGGTGCCACTGATGGGCACTGATGATGAGGCACTTATATGCAGCACTGATTGGCACTGATAGGCGGCACTGATAAGCAGCACTGATGGGCACTGATAGGTGGCACTGATATGCGACACTGATTGGCACTCATAGGCGGCACTGATGGGCACTCATAGGCGGCACTGATGGGCACTTATAGGTGGCACTGATTGGTGGCACTGGTGGGCACTGATAGGTGGCACTGGTGGGCACTGATACGCTGCACTGACAGAAAGCTCTGTTAGGGAGGCACTGGCAGGCATCACTTATGGGCACAGTGCCATTCCCTATAGTGCACTGTATGCCCCTTACCTGGTGGTCTAGGGTGGGCTCCCTGGTGGTCCTTGGGTGTCAGGATTGAGCTTACCTACTGGTGGCGCTGTGCTGCTCTGGGCTGTTTGCTGCTGCTCCAGTGGCCACCAGCAGGTGTCTCCCCAGAGCCAGCAAGTTGTAACAATCAGCCACACCTGGGTTCAGCCATTAGATGGCTATTTAAGATTGTTCCTCCCTTTCCCCAGTGCGTCACAATCCTGTTTGCCTCCTTGCTGCCAGATCCTTGTGCTTGTGTCCCCTGATATCCTGAACCTTCCTGTACCCATCTGCCTCGCTCCTGCTTCCTGCCCTAGTACACAGCCTTGATATCTTGCTTCCTTGTATACCCTGAACTCTTGTCCTTTATATTACAGATATTGTATATAGTTATTTTTGGTCCATAGTGTAGTTAGGTTTATTAGTTATTCTTGTTTGTGAATTGGGGTTTGGTTCTTGTTTTTGTCTTTGAGGCTTATTTTGCTTGCTGTTTGCTGTGTATGTTTTTTGGTGTGTGTTTCACTGTAAATAAATATCACGTTAAAGTATATACTTTGTTTGGTCTCAGTTTCCTTGTGTAGCTACGTGTTTGGTCTGCCAAGCTGCAGAAACTTGACATAATCGTGACGCCCACTAACGACCAGATCTGCTACACTTGGGAACTTGGAGCCAGTTGCTTGAAATTTTTGCCTACCTCTGTCAAGATGCTAAGAGTGAAGGTTATTTGTCGTGTGGAGCTTGCAGTAGGGGACACAGATTTGTGTCATTCACTTTGGCAGGATCTCACTGAGGAGGAGCTGTTGGGAAGCATTTTGACAGCACATGCTTTAGCTGTTGAGGGCAGATTCTCCCTTAGTAATGTACAGCCCCTGATCTAGGTCTTTTCTGAGTTACTATTGCAGTGCACCTTTCAGGGCCATGATGTTTTCACTCCCCATTTACTATGTACCAGGCAGGATTTTTGGGATGGTTGCTGAAACATTGTGCAGGGTTTTTTTTCAAGCAGTATTCCGCCTATTCACAACAGGTGTTGTTGGATTGCATAGCTGCCGTGCACTTGTTAATTGAGAAAAGTGAGCAAGGGAAAGACAAACTGACTTTAGTTCAACCTCTGCTACAAGCTTGGTCAGAGATCATATCACCAGTGCTAGAGGAGTCACACAAAGTCAGATCTGCTACTAAAAATCAAGTATCCCTTCCTCTGTTACCCCTAGCAACCACAGCTGCTACTGAGTATTCCTTACTTCCTGCTACCAGTAACCACACTTCCTCTATAAGCAATCCATTGAATGTTCCCCCCGCAGTACCATTACCCATAGCAACCTATCAGGCTTCTTCCTGTACTTTTACTACTCCTCCTAATATGTTATGTTACGTACTGTTACTACCTTTCCTTCAGCAGCACACTCTGGTAAGCACAATGCAACTACTTGCAGGTCTCCAGTAGCTAGGCCAAAAAAGCAACAAGACTTTTCTCCTGCTCCTACCATTCTGCCACTATCCATGTTGCCTGCTGATCCAGTGCCCGCTGTCCAGTCCTCCTCCATGCTGCTGACTGCTGCTGATGAAATCCATTCCTCCTCCATGCTGCTGACTGCTGTTGATTAGATCCAGTCATCCTCCATGCTGGTGACTGCTGTTGATGTGATCCAGTCATCCTCCATGCTGCTGACTGCAGCAGATGAGATCCAGTCGTCCTCCATGCTGCTGACGGTTACCAATGAGATCCATTCCTCCTCCATGCTGCTGACTGTTGCCGATGAGATCCACTATCCATGTTGTCTGCTGATCCAGTGCCCGCCGTCCAGTCCTCCTCCATGCTGCTGACTGCTGCTGATGAAATCCATTCCTCCTCCATGCTGCTGACTGCTGCCGATGAGATCCATTCCTCCTACATGCTGCTGACTGCTGCCGATGAGATCCATTCCTCCTCCATGCTGCTGCCTGCTGCTGATGAGGTCCAGTCCTCCTCCATGCTGATGACTGCTGCTGATGACATCCAGTCCTCCCCCATGCTGCCGCCTGTCAATGATATTCACGCCTCCTCCATGTTGCCACCTGCCGAGGATGTCTATGCCTCCTCCATGTTGCCGCCTGCCAAGGGTGTCCATGCCTCCTCCATGTTGCCACCTGCTAGTGGTGTCCATGCCTCCTCCATGCGGTCACCTGTTGTAAAGTCTTCCACGGGTGATCTGCAGCCTACCACCCAGCTGGACTATGCTGATTCCAGGGTTGTCACCCCTCTGGACTATGCTGATTCCCGGGCTGTCACCCTCTGGACTATGCTGATTCCCCGGCTGTCGCCCCTCTGGGCTATGCTGATTCCCGGGCTGCTGCTCCTCTGGACTATGCTAATTCCCAGGCTGCTGCCCCTCTGGACTATGCTGATTCCCAGACTGCCGCCCCTCTGTATTCTGATTCCCGGGCTGTCGCCCCTCTGGACTATGCCAATTCACTACTTGCTGTCAAGTTGGACTCTGTTGTCTGGGTTAATCTCCCCCCTGATGAGATGTCTGAGACGTCTGCAGTTCCACTGTCATATAGGCTTTCTGTGTGGGTTAAGATCCCTCCTGCTATACTCTCCAAGTTCTTTTTGCAGCTAGCTAATCCTGGTATGCCAAGGACAGGAGGTCCTGATATCCACTCTGAACCTGAGAACTATCTCTGCTGTTACAGCCCCAGTAGTAGAGGTCCTATGGAAAAGGGTAGAGTTCCATATGAACCTTGTCTTGACCCAGGGTCATCTCTGCGATTCCTAGCACATTTGGGGACCCGAGTGGGGTAACCTATGCCCTGGGTATACCTGAGTGGCTAGTAAAACACAGAGCAGTTTCTATAAACAGAGAGATAGGAGGTCCAGGTGCGATGGGACACCCTGGCATCATGGTGCCTGCATGGACCAGGGACTCTGGCATTAAACACTCAGGTGGCTTTCGGTGTCCCAGCATTGGGACACAGGCTGCTTGTAAGAACAAGCCTTCAGTGTTGCGCCTCCTTAGGGATCTGACCAACAGGGAACCCAGCCAGTTTTGGGACCCCGGCGGCGGGGTTTTCACTAAGTCTTCAGACACTGGAAGTGGGGTACTCAGTCGGCTTGCAGACCCTGGTGTGGGGGACTCTGTCAGGATTGAGCTTACCTACTGGTGGCGCTGTGCTGCTCTGGGCTTTTTGCTGCTGCTCCAGTGGTCACCAGCAGGTGTCTCCCAGAGCCAGCAAGCTGTAACAATCAGCCACACCTGGGTTCAGCCATTAGATGGCTATTTAAGACTGTTCCTCCCTTTCCCCAGTGCGCCACGATCCTGTTCGCCTCCTTGCTGCCAGATCCTTGTGCTCGTGTCCCCTGATATCCTGAACCTTCCTGTACCCATTTGCCTTGCTCCTGCTTCCTGCCCTAGTACCCAGCCTTCATACCTTGCTTCCTTGTATACCCTGTACTCTTGTCCTTTATATTACAGATATTGTATATAGTTATTTTTGGTCCATAGTGTAGTTAGGTTTATTAGTTATTCTTGTTTGTGCATTGGGGGTTTGGTTCTTGTTTTATTCTTTGAGGTTTGTTTTGCTTGCTGTTTGCTGTGTATGTTTTTTGGTGTGTGTTTCATTGTAAATAAATATCACCTTAAAGTATCTACTTTGTTTGGTCTCAGTTTCCTTGTGTAGCTACGTGTCTGCTCTGCCAAGCTGAAGAAACCTGACACTGGGTGGCCTCCTGATTGTCTACTTGGTGGTCCCTGGGTGGCCTCTTGATGGTCTCCCTGGAGGTCCCTGGGAGGGCTCCCTGGTGGTCCCTGGCAGGCTCCCTGGTGGTCCTGGGTGGTGAACCTGGGGTGGCTGCACTGATAATCAATCAGCGCAGACCCCCCTATGAGAAGAGCCGCCGATTGTCTCTCTTCTGCTCGCGTCTGCAGACAAAAGTAGAGGAAAAGCCAATACACGGCTCTTCCTGTTTACACTGTGACCATGGCTGATCATGTGGTAAAGAGCTTCTAATGGAAGCTCTTTACCTAGAACAGTAATGCAGTGTGTCAGACTGATATATGATGTCCGGTCAGGATAACTGAACCACCGCCCGGCCGTCATTTGTCTATAGGCCAGGTGCAAAGTAGTTCAATGTTGTCACCATCAGGAAACATGATTTGCATGAGTGGAGAAAGGAAGTTGCAGACAGAGTCTGCAGTAGATTAGAAGCAGCAAAAATGCAAAAAAGGATGAGAACAAGTTAAAAACAAATATTTTATTAAAACATGATTTATGGTGCACAGTACTTATGCAAAATAAATGCCATCAGTTAGAATTTACATCAATTTCAAAGTGTATGTATAGACAAAACTTTTTTTTTCTTAGTTTGAAGTAGTATAGGAAAGATTCAAATCCTGCTAGATCATTTCTTTGCTGTCTGTGTCCCATTGGGGAGAATTTCCTTCATGTCCTATCCTGGAAATGAAACAAGAAATTAGAAAAAATGTCAACAAAGTATGGGGAAATACTATCATAGACAGCTGTCATTGTGACATCTGTCCTTATTAGATGACTATGACCACTAGGAAAAATGGTAAGGGTGGCTCTCTCCAGTGGGGACACAGACCACATTAAAAAACCCAACAGACAGTATACAGTATCCCTTCTCTATTCTATCTAAAACGAACATTTTTCCACTTGCCGACCGCCAACCGCATCATACGACGGCGGCTGCGATATCATGCACTGTGAGTGCGCGCGCGCCGCCGGAGGCGCGCTCGCATGCTCACTGTGTTCGGGGGGGCCAGGGAGCGGGTGCGGTGGACTCGATCTCCGCCGGCTACCCGCGATGCCCCCCCCCCGCAGTGAAAGAATGGAGGTCCGTGTAAGTAAACACGGATCTCCGTTCTGTGTGAGGGAGAAGGGCTGTGATCACAGCCTTCCTGTAAATGGAAGCTGTGATCACGCCCCTTCCCATGCCAGTCAAACACTGTCACAGTTAGAACACGCCCAGGGAACATAGTTAACCCTTACAGCGCCCCCCCCCAGGTTAACCCCTTCACTGCCAATGGCATTTACACTGTAATCAGTGCATTTTTATAGCACTGATCGCTGTATAAATGCCAATGGTCCCAAAAAAGTGTCAAAATGATCCGACATGTCCGCCCCAATATCGCAGTACCGCTAAAAATCGCAGATCACCGCCATTACTAATCAAAAAAAAATAAAAACCCCAGAAATGAATTCTCATCATCCGTAAACGTGGCCACTTTTGCGCAAACCAATCAATAAACTCCGATTGCGATTTTTTTTTTATCACAAATATGAGGAAGAATACAAATCGGCCAAAACCGTTGAAAAAAAATGTTTTTTTATATATTTTTTTTTGGATTTGTTTTTCAGCAAAAAGTAAGAAATGTGCGTTTTTTTGCAAAATTGTCGCTCTTCATTTGTTTATAGCGGTGATCAGAAATGATGCAGTGATGATCAAATACCACCAAAAGAAATCTCTATTTGTAGGAAAAAAAGGACGCAAATTTTGTTTGGGTACAACGTCGCATGACTGCGCAATTGTCAGTAAAAGCGATGCAGTGCTGAATCGCAAAAAGTGCTCTCTGGTCCTAAAGTGTGAAATCCTTCCGGGGCTGAAGTGGTTAAGGAGACAAGCTAGAACAGGGCATTTTGACTCTGACTAAAGACAGAGTGAACAATACTTCATAAATACCCCCTAAAACATTAAGCACAGATAAAAAAAATCTTACAACCTATAAAATGTATTTTTTCTGCCTGTCTCTTACTCTTTTGCCTCTTTCCATCTTTCTGTTTTCTGTATTCTAAAGCTCTGAAATTGAAGGACAAAATCCACTAAAGTTTAATTTAACAATCTGTGTATAGCCCTTAAGGAAAAAACTCTACTTTTGCAAATTATATGCCATATATTACTGCTTCATAATTAATTTAATGTTGAAAATCTATTCATTTTACTCATCAGCCAGACATTATTTCTTATGATCATCAAGAATTTCAAGGTTCCTCTTCTTTTGTAGAAAAGGTTTTCATTTTTTGTTATAATACTTTAAAACCATTTTGCACATGCTGTATACAGAGTGTATATAGCTGCAGTATTTCTTATGACTGGGAAAATTATTGTAGCCTTTCTTTTTGTGTTGGGAAAAAGATATATTTGACCTTTTCCACTAGCAGCTGGCACAGCAGTGATACTGAACCAAATGGAGTTCATGACTGAGCACTTCTAGTTTCTTTGGTGACGGATATTGGTGAACATGAAAATCGTGTTCACTAATTCTTCCATTTGTCATGATAGGTAGTGTCAGAGCTTACCAACTCCCTCCTTCCCCACAGATTTAGTTTGATAGGTTGTATTTCCAAACAGTAGGACGGTGTGAATGTTTGCAGAAGGTGGGCAAGCTCCATCAGTACTGGAAAGCTGCTTGGGATTTGCCTAATCAAAATGGCTTGACATTTGGGCACATCATCAGGAATTAAAGCTGCTGCAATTATAAGCAGCCCTCCTACCTCACTTTCATTAAAGTTATGAGTTGCTATCAGTGTATGTATGTTGACTATATATCAGGAAATGCTGATCTACCTTATTTTACACAGCTCAGCTCTGAATTTAGTATTTGCAATTCAAAACGTCATATGTTATATAAAGCAACATATGGAACAGTTTGTTTCCATGAAAAATGAAATATTGTCACTAATAGTTGTCATGTGGGTATTTTTTTAAGCAATACTTCTCTTTCGCAAGAATGTTTGCTCATTAGGGCAGCGTAATGAAAAATGTCATGATGATTCCGGATACACGATATTACCAAAAGTATTGGGACGCCTGCCTTTACACGCACATGAACTTTTTTTATTTTATTTTTTAAAATACTTTTTTATTTATTTTCAACACATACAAACAAACTGCCATTTTCGGAAATCCCAATCGGGAAAAACATAACAATTTGCTGCCATTATAACATATTGTCTACGTTGTCTCTTTCTAAACATCATATACAGTTAGTGTTTATTACATAAGCTGTATACCCAAGCCCGCCTCCCATGACCATACATCCCACAGATTAGTCAAACCAACAATACTCTCTCTCTTCAGATGTCAGACACCGTGTCCGTGGATGCTAACCATCCACCCCAAACCTTCTCAAATTTCGTCAAAGCCCCTCTAGCCAGATATGTTGCCTTGTACAGTGGTATTACCGTATTCACTAATGCCTTCCAGGAAGACAGTGTGGGAGATCGATCGCTCTTCCATGTCATGACAATACGTTTCTTGGCATAGTAGAGCAACAGCATTAGAAGTGTTCTAATGGCCCTTGTAGTAGCGAGGTTCTCCACCAAATGTAACAGACACACCTCTACCGTAAGATGAATCTTTATGGTTGTAAGTGATTCAATACACCCTGCTATTTCCTGCCAATACATTTGTATGCGGGGGCACTCCCAAAAAATGTGCATGAAATCTGCCTGTGTCCCTGAACAGCGCCAACATCCCGAGGACTGCGAGCCGGTCACCCTTGCCACTCTAGCAGGGGTGAGGTACGCTCTATGTAAAAATTTAAATAAGATCAAGCGGTCCCTGGAGGACACCAAACTTTTAAAGGGGGCTTCCCACATGTCATCCCAATCATCTGAATCCAAACCAGGAGCCGACCTCTCCCAAGCCCCCCTACACTTTCCCAGAACCTGAGCCATTTGTACAAAAAGCCCTCTGTAGAGGCTAGAGACTGGCTTGTTCAAATGGTCACTGCGAGTCATCAGCTCTAAGTCACTAAGCTCAAGCTCCAGGGGGTTGCCCCCAAACTGGGAGGAAAAGGCATGCCTCAGCTGGAAAAACCTAAAAAATGTGAGTTCGGGAGGCTATATTTGACTTTGAGCTCATCGAAGGTCATCAACACGCCGCCAGAGACCACATGGCCCAAAGTTTTAATGCCATATTTGGTCCAAACCGCAGGGTCTGGGTGATCAAAGAAGTGCTCAAAGTTCGGGTTGCGCCACAGGGGAGCCTCCGGTGAGAACCTGTGAGGCCCGACGGGCCTCATCCCCTGAGCCACCGCCCAAGCCCTAATCGTTGCACGCATAGAGTGTGTAATATTATGTGGTGTTCTCGGCCCTCTATAAACTAAGTGTGCCAGTGCCTCGTAGGAACCCACATGAGCAGCCTCCAGGGACACTGCCGCATCATCTGGGGGGGCTGTCAGCTGGCCCGCTAGAAAATAAAAATAAAAATTTGGCATTGCGAGACCTCCCTCCCCCCATGGCTGCTGTAAAATTTGTAATTGGATACGTGGTGACCCCCCATGCCATAAAAAGGATGTTAGCATACTATTGATTGACCTAAACACTACTTTTGGAATCCAGACTGGGGAGTTCCTCAGGACATACAGAAGTGAGGGCAAAATTTTCATCTTAATCAAGTTTATTCATCCTATTAAGGACAGCGGGAGGGACTTCCAACCATTTAATTTGCCAGCAATATTCTTTATCAGAGGGGAAAGGTTAAGTTCCATAAAATCCATTACTGAGTTAGTAATTTGCAATCCTAGATATTTGATTTGTGTGACCCACTGCAGAGGGACCCCGGGATCCGGCCCTGCCTGAGCAGGGTGGGATAACAAAGGCAGAATTTTGGACTTAGTCCAATTAACCTTCAAACCAGAGACCCGCGTAAATTCCCCCAGGACCCCGAGAGCCGCGCGCAGCGAGGGTCCCGTGTCCCGGACGAACAACACCAGATCATCTGCATAGAGGGCCGTGGTTTCTATTATCGTGCCTACTCTGATGCCCTGGATCTGGGGAGAGGAGCGGAGTGCAACAGCTATCGGCTCCATAACCAGGGCAAAAAGTCCCGGCGAGAGGGGGCAACCTTGCCTCGTCCCTCTGGAAACCGGAAAAGCTCTCCAAACCTCACCGTTCAAACGGATCGCCGCCCTTGGGTGGGCATATAGTATGGAGATCCATTTAAGAAAAATAGGTCCGAATCCCAAACGCTGGAGTACCACAGTCATGTACTGCCAATCAATGGAATCAAAGGCCTTTTCCAGAGCGAAAAAAAACATAGCTCCTCCTGTCTTCCCCTCCCGGACCAGCTGTGTGTGTGTAAAAACTCTACGGATGTTTATGTCTGTTGCTTTGTGAGGCATAAATCCTGTCTGGTCTGAGGATATTAAATGATGTAATACCGGCATCAATCTATTCGCTATCATTTTTGTAAGGATCTTTAGATCCATGTTCAGCAATGCTATCGGCCTATATGAGGAGCATAAGAGAGGGTCTTTATCCGGCTTGGGCAGTAACACTATATGGGTTTCATAGAAAGTCTCCGGGAGGGTCTCCATCTCCAAACAATCTAGATATAATTTTAACAATTTGGGTGTCAGGAGCTCAGAGTACTGCTTGTACCATTCTGCTGGTATTCCGGGCCTCTGAAAGATACTTTGGGTATATCACAATGACGGGTTCGGCCTATTTCTGGGAGAGAATACGAGGAGTATATCCGGCTATCGTAACGACTTGTACCTAGATTTCTAGGAATGTTTTTACTATCGCTTATCTAACTACGGCCATAATGTAGTAAATTATAGGAGTCTGGTCTGTCCTAAATACGGAGTGTTTCGTTGTCTGTATTTGTAGGCATCTCAAAAATGTGTGTGTGTCGACCAGGCCCTCCCCTTCTGTCCTCCTCGATACAAAAAAAAGCGAGACCTTTTCCGGAAACTA